>PVKC010006826.1:0-30468 GCA_004027635.1 Crocidura indochinensis | reverse complement strand
TATATAATTTTTATTTTAATCATGTTGGCTTACAGAAAAATATTTATAATATTTAATATTTAAATATTTATAATGCGTCCTTTGGGGGATGAAATAAATATTTATTATGTGTCCTTTTGGGGAATGTTTTCATAGCTTTTGGGGTTTTGTTCTGAAAGTTTTGAAGACTTCCCTACTTTCACACATTCTAGTTCTTTAAGTGACTAGATAATGTATACAAAGATACCTAGGGGACTTGTAGACATTTGCCCTTGCCTCCCCACTGGGCACTCTTCCTCAAATGTTTCTGTGGCCTCACCCCAAACCTCCCTCATAAAAGATCCTGTAAGCCCCACTGTGTCAACTTGTGTCAACATTTCTCTTACCCATCCTCCAGTCAGCTTAATAGCCTGTATTTATATTTATCTTTATTCTAGTTTCAATCTCATTTCAAAAAACCTCAGACATTGATCTACATCTGCTCCCCAGAGGACAAAAAATTTTTCAAGAATTTTCTTGAAAGCAACATTTAACAAATGTGATTTTACAGCACAAACACTGAAAAAAAAAAAAAGAAAACATTAAATGAGCTCTGCCCAGATGCAAGGTTGCGAGGCTAATTGCTAACATTTAATTAGCATGTATTGCATTTTAGATCATATAATATGCAGCATCTTATTTAATCCTCAAGCTACACATTAAGCACTCATCAATTACTTGTCCATTTGACATATAAAATAAATAAAAATGGGACTCCTGAACTCCATCCATATCCTAATTTAGCTGCCTAAGTCTCAATGTTTTAACTTAGCAATTTTATGATTTAACAAGCAATTATTCTTTCCTTAGAAATGTCATGACTGAGACCACGCATCATGGAGATGTTTGAATGTGACAGCTTATCTGCAGTTGTGTTTTTAAACCTTGGGTTCAATTCATCGAGTGGCTGGTAAACTCAACTTAGTACTTTAAAATAAAATAGAACACACCTAGAAAAGGTACTTATTATTAATGGAAACTTCGTTGTAGAAATATACAGAACTGCATCTGTGCACACTGGAAAGACAAACAGAAATACTTTTTCACTAGGAGACTTGATCAGGGATGGAGGGCTTTCAGCCCAATGCCTGTCACAAAGACACTATCAAAAGAAAATAGATATTGATATTACTTTTACTTGAGAACAAATCATTTCAATGTTCTGAGTTGCTTTAGATTTAAAACTAGAATACTTTCTATATGAATGATTTCCTTTTACTAATGAAGGTTTAATACATGAATGAAGGGTGGTTTAAGCTAACATACTTCAACCTTTTTGCACATTCTACATGGCAACTGTCCTCTGCAGGACTACAGACCGGCCATTATAACCAAGGCAGCATCGCAGTGATTTTTCAGCCTTTCTATATCTGCAGACATCTCTCTGAGGACTGAAAGATGAAGAACATTGATTTAAACAGTCTTATTTCACTGCAATCATTTCAGAATGACCCAAGGAGATTGTTTGAATAAACAGAACTTGGAGGGTGGGGAAATCTCAATCAACAATTCTTTTAAAACCAAGAAAAGTCATCAGTGTTCTGTAGTTCTGATGAAAAACTTTAGTCGAGAAAGGCAAAAGGATTTGTTTACACTGTCTTCACCTCTATAACACTAAAACATTTATAGTAAGGTCTTGAAGTATTTAAGTCTTTTGTAGTTGATTCATTGCTTATTACAAATAGATACTTATTAACAACTTTGTATTGATTTTCTTTTTCTAAAAAAATATATGAAGAAATCTAGTGGAGGAGGAGAAACACAAATATGAAAGGATGGGGTAAGGAGCCAAGTGGTCTCGGGTCCATTGATGGAGATTAAAAAAAATAAAAACAGAACTAAATATCCAAGCGAAAGTCAACAGCAATGAAATCAAGAGACCCAAACTCTTAACACTCGAAACTGTAAATGGGCCTGTTATACTGGCAGGTGTGTATGAGGAGTAAGGCAGGTGTGTGTGAGGGTTAAGGGTGGTGGTATGGGCTACACTCTGGAATATGGTGGAGACTGACACTGGTGTGGGATTGGCCCTGCTTTACTGTATGACTGAAATTGAAGTAGAAGGACTTTGTAAATCACAAATGATTTCAATAAGACTAAAGGGTTTTTTTTTTGTTTTTGTTTTTATTTTGTTTTGTTTTGGGGCCACACCCAGTGGCGCTCAGGGGTTACTCCTGGCTCTCTGCTCAGAGATCTCTGCTGGGATTCGAATTACCGTTGGTCCTGGGTCTGCCTGTTGCAAGGCAAATGCCCTACCACTGTCCTATCTCTCTGGCCCCGATAAAAGGTTTTTTTTAAGTCCCAGAAATATAAAAAGAATTTTTTAAATTTTTTAAATGAATGCTTCATGAACGCATGTCATCCCTGCACAGTAGCTATGCTACTCATCTCTGTATTATTCCAGTTTTAGTGCATGTGCTGTCGAAGAGAGCATTGTACTGATCTTATTAAAGGCGACTTTAGTCCTTACTCTTAAAAGTGCAGTATTTATGGGAAAAGACACTAATGTTTATAACTTGTTTTCAAGTGTTTAACAGGAATAAAACAGTATGAGTACAGAAAGGTAAGACAAATTTAACAACAACAACAACAACAACAACAACAACAGAAAAAGTAACACAGTAGGACTAGAACAATATAATTCAGTAAGTAAAGTGCTTGATTTACACGACCTGGGTTTGCTCATTTTAAAGGGTAAAAATAATCAGTTATCTCACAAAAATCTAAAATGGCTTATAAATATACTAAAATATACTCAACATTCAATAAATGTCATCAAAACTACAATGAACTACTATGCCGTACACAAGATATTGTTGGAAAGGATGTGAAATAACTGAAATTAGTTTTTATTGCTGATGGGAGTATAAATGGTATGGTCACTTTGGAAACAAGTCAAAAAACAATAAGAAAACTATAAGCAAAACTTTTTATTTATTTATTTATTTTTGGTTTTTGGGTCACACCCAGTGACACTCAGGGGTTACTCCTGGCTATGCACTCAGAAATCGCTCCTGGCTTGGGGGACCATATAGGACACTGGGGACTGAACCACAGTCCATTCTGGGTCCATGCATGCAAGGTAAATGCCCTACCACTTGTGTCACCACTCCAGCCCCTAAGCAAAACTTCTTAAAGAATCTAAACATGCATTCTCCCTTAGCTCCTAGATCCTACTAAAATAGAGGATGAAAACATGTCCATAAAAGTTGTGTTTAAGAAATTTGTAGCAGGTGAGACAGAGCAATAGCACAGCGTGTAAGGACTTTGACTTGCATGCAACCATCCCAAGTTTAATCTCCATCATCCCATATGGTTTCCAGAACACTACCAGGAATGACCCCTGAACACAGAGCTAGGAATAACTTCTGAGTGACTAAACCTCAGCACCCCACCAAATAATAAAATTAAATAATAAAAATAATATTAGAGCACCTTTATTCATGCAGACTTCAAATTCAAAGTAATCCACCTGGTCATGGCAGGAGTATAAATGACAGGGTAGGAAATGATAAATGACTGAAAAGCATTTAGAAGGAATTTCTGTAGTACTGGAAAAGTTCTATACCTTGATTGGGATATTAGTTATATGGGTATATGCATTTCCCCAGACTCATCAAGTAATATCTGTGGATTCTAATACTTAAACTTTTCTTCAACAAAAACAAAAAATCCTTGTAATTTGTTAGCATTTCTCAAACTTACTGGTTTAAGATCAATTCGACCCTGAAGAGATCGCTTTCTTTTACGATGGGTTTTATCTATTCTACATAATTTTAAAAACAAAAATTTAACCGGTTAACAGCAAATCAATATTTTAACTCATCATCTTTACAAAAAGAACCATATTTGGGAGCCGGGCGGTGGTGCTGGAGGTAAGGTGCCTCCGCTAACCTAGGACGGACCACGATTCGATCCCCCGGTTCCCCATATGGTCCCCCGTGCCTGCCAGGAGCGACTTATGAGCGAATAGCCAGGAGTAACCCCTGAGCGTCACCAGGTGTGGCCCAAAAAAAACCATAAAAAAAAAGAACCATATTTTCTAAAATAAAAATAGCTCAAAAAAAAAAGACATTGCACAATCTCTTTAATTTTTGAATTAACAAAAGATGCTGGCATCTCATTTACTTCTATATTCAATCCATTATCACATCAGTCTCCAGAAAACTGCACTGTGTATTAAGTGAGTGATAACTGAAGAGGAAAAGACTTACTATTACGATAACAATATAACCTTATGCTTCCCCACGAAAGAAAACCAAGTGTCCACAAAAGTCTCTAGGATTCTTAAAGCCAGTTAAACGGTATTCCCCTCTTTCAGTAGATTTACTTTTTTTTTCTTTTGTTATTATTGCTTTTAGTTTTTAATTTATCAGCGGACTTATGACCTTTCAAGGCTTATTAAAGATAAAACATTTTAACAACAGATCAACACCAACACAATGAAAGATAACATTTGCTTATTCAACACAATTTAATTTCTAAAATATGCCTTTCAACAGAGCAGCAAGTTTGGACAAGTCTTAAAAAGGAGATTATATCACAACTCTTCTTCGATGACTGATTTTTCAATCTGTCTTCCACCAACTTACAGGTCTGTATTCAGACAAATATAGGAATATCAGGTTCTCTCTGCATAGCTACAATGCAATTTTGAGTACTTGGGTTACCTTTTTTTTTTTTTTAAAGAGGCACGGAAGTTGGTAGCTACATATGGCAATGTTCAGGCCTTAGTGTTGACAGTGTTTCGGGGACTATGTGCATTAACAGGAACTAAGTGATGGTAAGCCACAATCACATAGATAAGCATCACAACTGAATTATATTTGCAAGGCGATAAGCTTGGCTCAATGGCTGAGTATTTAAGCTATTCCAAAACAAAGTCAGTCTGAGTTTATGATAAGATATGTCAAGTCTTTCAAGTTCTAAAGCTTTTTTAAATAAACAATTTAGTTCCTATTTTATATTTACTGTGATAATTTTATGTAATTATATCAATATTTTATTCACGATTTTTGCAATTTGAGATTATTTTTCATTTTGTCTTTTGCACCTTAGGGATTAAATTTAAGGCCTAGAACATGTAAAGTCGCACTCAACTATTAAGCACATATCTCGACTATTTTTCCTTCTTGATCTATGAAATGATAAAGTGACACTATGATCATCATTTAATAAACCTGGCTCAGCATAGCAAAGAGGCTAGGTAATAATATTTGTTTTATAAGACGTTTTTAGTTTTACTTTATTTAAAGAGCATGTATCACATACTTGGCATAACTGACCATAATGCATTGTTTCAAGGTAAGTGGGAACAAAACAATTAATGAAAAGAAAAAAAAAACGGAGAGAAAAAAAAAAACGTACAAAGTACAGGAGAAGTACAAGAAAAAAGAAGTGACGAGTATATTTGTTAAACTTATTGTTTCTCCAATGAGGTCATTAAGTCATTGTTAGAAGGTTTAGTAAATTCTTGGTGCTAGCAGACCATTCTGTTACTTCATTTGTTTCTGAATATTGGGTGACTTCATATACACATTGTCATCTAAATTGGTGTGACTCTATGGGGATGGCAGTATTTAAAAAAAACAGAGTTATTGTGTAAAGGCTGCCATGCAGTCCAAATCAAACAGACTGATGAGAATACCTGTGAACCAATCTTTGGATTCACAGTTTAGCAAAAAGTTGCTTCTTTGGGCAGCTGGATCCCTTCACTTCATGCCTACTTCTTGGTGTTGAGACCAGATGGAAGGAAGGAAAGAGGATTCCTTAATTTAGGACAGGGTGACTATTCTTTGCTCACCCTTTTCTTTTCACCCTTTTTTTTTTCTGTTTTTGGGCCACACCTGTCTGTGCTCAGGAGTTACACCTGGCTATCTGCTCAGAAATAGCTCCTGACAGGCACAGGGGACTATATGAGATGCCGGGATTCGAAACCACCTTAGATCCTGGAGCAGCTGCTTGCAAGGCAAACGCCACTGTGCTATCTCTCTGGCTCCATTCACCCTTAATTTTAAGAATATTTGAAATTGCATGCAGTGAATGCTGGAATATCCATAAATAACTGAAATTAAGTATAGAAAGCATATCATGGCATGATCATTTGACCCAATCAGAGTCAAACATAATAAAACATGGATGAAAAGCTTACTGTATGCAAAAGAGAACAGAGCCTTCCCATCTTTCATTTTGACTCCTGCTTCATATGAAGCAAGGCCTCTAACAGTATAGGCCGAGGGCAGAAAGGCTTACTAATGAAGAGCACAAATCTTTTATGGATTTTTACATTTCAGACAAAATCTGAGGCTGTTTTATTACTACATGGTCATTTTATTGGCACAGAAAAGGGAAAGAGCCTTCATTCACAATAACAGATATTTCTTGCAAGTCTATACAAATCTTGACTTTTGATGGGCTTATGTCCTGATTAAAAAAGAAACACATTCTAAGTTGAAAATACTGTTAAATCAAAAAATATACTTAACATACCTAACCTGAACATTATTATAGCTTTGTCCAAATTGCTTCAAATTGTGTTAAAAACACTTATATGGTCTTATATTTGGATATAACCATCCAACACTAAGCCTGTATTATATATAGCAAAATGACGTACAGCTCACACAGATGGCATTTTTCAGGAATAGAAGTAAAAACATAAAGTGATTTTAAAAATATGAAGGAAAATCATTGCTAACAGACTACAGAGTCTGGATTATTAGCTATCCTTGTGACAGGAAGGCTGATGGAGCTGATGGGGAGCTGCAACCAACAAAGGGTAGCTACTGCCTACTAATAGATTTTGAGTTAGAAACTATCAAAATTTGCAGCAAGATTTCTATCAAATGTTTATCACAGTAAGCAAAAGATCATTTGACAGGCCACCCTTACATCCCAGATAGCATATACTGTGCTAGAAACTTGAATATGTTCCAAAAGGGCTTGGATTTCAGTAGGAGGCAACAGGAAGTAAGGTACAAGACCCTATTAGATTTGAGAGCTTGATGCAATGATTGATTCTGGAATGCAGCTTTGGGCAAGACAGTATTTAATAGTTTCTATGCTACCTGAAACACTATAGAAAAGGATTTAGGATCTCTAAAAATATACATCTGGGAGCTAAGGGAAAAGAATTAAGGAGATGACACAAGCAGAGTTGTACTGAATAACAAAAGTGTCTTTCTGCAAATACCACTCCGCCTCTTTCCTTGGCAATGAAATGCTTTTTTAGAAAATTATTTCAGAATGAATACCATTTGCTTGTGATTGGCTTTAGCTAGCTCAACAGCTTAATTTAACTTTTTTTAAGTTTTCTAAAATGCTTTTTACTGTTTACTGTAAAATATAGAATTGCTAGGGGGAGTTGAGTTTCTGAGTCCTTTCCTACTCTGATACATAAAACCTCTATGGTATTATGTGACTTGAGTGTTAGTTTCCTAACTAGTGTTTAGAATCTGTTTCTTTTCTGATTGTTCTGAGCAGAGAAAAATCTTTCTCTTGCAAAGAACAGCATTCCTTTTTAAGCCTAAGGTGGCTTCTTCAGCTAAGAAAGATCATACAAAGTTATAAACACAAAATTATATACAAGCATCCAACTGACCTCTAAGATTCTGTTATTTCAAATAAGATAGATTATGACAATCATATCCTACATATTTTCAAGCCTGATTTCTATGAGTAATAAAAGCAAGTGTTAAGAAAAATAGAAAATGGAGCCAGAAAGATAGAACAGTAGTAGGGTGTTGCCTTGTACACAGCTGTTTCAGGACTGATAGTGGTCTGAACCTCTACATCTTATATGGTCCCCATGCCTGCCAGGAGCAATTTCTAAGTGCAGAGCTAGGGGTAAACCCCGAGTGCCACCTGGTGTGACCCAAAATTCAAAATAAAAAAAAGAAAAAGAAAAAATGAAAATAATACACAATAAATTATTTCTGCATTCTTGGGAGTTTTTCACTTTGGCAGGAAAATGGTGGATATTAACCATAGGGAAAAAAAGGAATTTTCCTCTAGAACTGTTTAAGAATAAATTTTTATCCAAGATATATTCCAAATAGGCATAATTTTCAATATGTTCACGTGTTATTTGAAATGTTCTGTTGGCTACCATAAACAGTTCTTTAATCCAAGGGCGGGACGACAGGGCCTGATACCTCTCCCTTTCTTGAAATGTAGCCAAACCTCCCTGGCCTTCCTGCCTTAAGTAGCTCAAGTATGTGATAGAACAAACCCTCTTCAGGGTCACGGGGTATTACCTTGAAAACTGATAATCTACAAGGATGTCCTGACCCCTACTCCACTGCCCACTTCCCATATTTGGAAAATGATGTTTATCTCTTTGCTTCAAACTTCCTATGTCCTGTTCTTACCATATTTGGAATGATCAAGTGGTTTGCGCGCCAAAATGAATAATTAACATTCCCTCTGCCTGCCCCCTTTTACTTTGTCAATATAAGCAGGAGCCCAGGAATAAAGCCTTTGCCTTTGATCAAAAAAAAATCTGTCTTGGGTCAATTCTTTAACCTCTTTGAGCTTCTTACAGGTGTGGTGCGTTCCTAGCTCTGCAAAATAAAAGTGCGGTCGTCCTTGAGTCTCCCATCTCAACTCCCGCTGGCCGGATCCCCCCGGAGGCCTCGGGGTCCCCGCAATGTTCATATTGGTAGAAATGGAAACTTAACAGATTCAGAGGCCAGGTTCCATATCCTAATTTTCAGTGTCCAACACTGAGACAATAGTAGATGATGTTTAATAACTGAGTTAGGAAGCAGCATGAAAAAGAGGTGGAAAAGGAACAGCCCCCTGACTAACCAAAGCCCAGGTGCCCTACACCCTCCTGCCCAACATCATTCTGCCATTGCCACCATGCACAAGAGAAAGCTGAAGGGAAACCTACAGGACAAAGAGCATGGTGAAGGAAGAAGCCCAGAGAAGCTCTGCAAAGATGTCTTTATTTTTTAAAAAATAATTTTTATTGTACCAACGTGAATTACAGATCTTTCACAGTAATATTTGAGGTACATCTGTCTTTTAAGCCTTCTCCTCCAAAGCCAGACTACAAGTCTAAAAAGACCCATGCTAGGGAGAGAGAGAGAAGATACAAGAAAGGAAAAGAGGAGGAGGTGATGTGGGCAAAAGAGGGAACAGAGCTGCAGAAAATGGAGATGCCCAAAAAGACCCAGCACAGAAAACTGTATGAAAGTTATGTGTATTTGATAACTGTGTATGCCTTGTTTTCAAGGTTTATAAAAATACAGAATTCGATCTTACATTCTTTAATGCTATATTGTTAGCAAACATAACACACCAATAATTTTTTTAGGGACTGGTAAAGGTCACTAAGAGAATGATCTCCAAAACCAAACTGACTTAGGGAGAAAACACCTTTCCCTACTAGTTTTGAGAGAAGTCCTCTGGATTCCCAGGCAATGGGAGTCCCTGGTGTTGAAACACATTAGTCACTAACAACAAATGCCCTGTTGTATAGAGAAACAGGTAGGGTGTTGCCTTGCATACAGTTAACTTGGGTTCAATCCTTGGTATTCTATATGGTCCCCCCAGGTTGCTAGGTGCTATACCTGAACACAGATCCAGGAGTAGTAGGCTCTGAGCATAGCCAGGTACAGTCCCCAAATCAAAACAAAGAAAAATATTACCTATTCTGAAAATCAAATGAAGACTTTACTGGGTGATACAGTGGCTTTCTGATATTGGTAATGTATTTATGAAATGAGAGGGATGTGCCACAAGTTGTCTACTATTAATGATGATCTGCCCTAATCTACCTTTGTTTTGCCTGAAATATCACACATGTTTATGAAAAGTATCCTTAAGTAGGCAGCCTGGGTTCAGGAAAAAAAATTGTATTGGGACTATGTTGTTGATTCTCTGTAAATTATTTCACAAAAGAAACCAATAGAATTACATTAAATAAAGGTCCGAGTGAATGATATTAAATTTCAGAATATGAAGCTTTTAATTTTATATGTGTGAATCTGTTCTTCAAAGCATCTATAAAGACCCAGAACTTTCAGAACATAAGAGAGACACTGAAACTGGAGCAATAGTATATCAGATAGAGTACTTGCATTACATGCTGTCAATCTGGGTTCAGTCTCTGGCATCTCATATGCCCCTCACCCCCGGGATCCCAAGAGTGATCCCTAGTCACAGTGGTGGCAACCTGCAGCTCGCGAGCCACATGTGGCTCTTTCCACTTTTAATTTGGCTCTTCTGTGTGCTGGGCAGCTGCACCAGGAATCAGGACTCTGCTCCTAGCCTCTGTCAGTGCACGCCCTGTATGGCTCTCAAAATAAATTTCAGTCATGGTTTTGGCGAGGTTTGGCTCAGCTGAAAAAAAAAGGTTGCCGACCACTGCCCTAGGACAGAGCCAAGATTAAACCTAGAGTGTAACCAGGTGTGACCCCCACACACACAAAAAAAGTTGAAAGATTGCATTAAGGAGACCTGGTGAAATTGACCTAAGTAAAACTGACCAAGCCAATTTTTTGTATTTTTCTGTGTTACCTGTAAAATTGAGGCTGCAATAATATCTTTCTAGTCTATAACTCAGATATTATGAGAATTACAATCTATGAAGCTTAATAGAAGACATTAGAAATACCATTTTATATCCAAATGTAATTGCAGACATTATGATTTTATACAGTACTGTAAAGAGCTCATAATCTGAAGTTGACATAGGAAAACAACAGCTTAAAAAGGAACTTGCTCAGGGGCCCGGGAGATAGCATGGAGGTAAGGCGTTTGCTTCAAATCCCGGTGCCCCATATGGTCCCCCGTGCCTGCCAGGAGCAATTTCTGAGCATGGAGCCAGGAGTAACCCCTGAGCACTGCCAGGAGTGACCCAAAAACCACACACACACAAAAAAAGGAACTTGCTCAACCAGGAGGTGATGGTACTGCGAGGTCATCAAGTGGTAAGTATAAAGTCCTATCAGCAATAGTACTGAAAACCACAGTGCAAAAATTAATATACATATATAAGGCACCTCTTGTAGAAGCGGACTGATAAAAGGTAAATGGGGGTGGAGGGACATTGGTGGAGGGAAGTGAACGCTGGTGAAGGGATGGTGTTGAAACATCTTATTCTTGAAACTGAACCACAAATAACTTTGTAATTTCATGGTGACTATATTAAAAAAAAATAAAGGAGGGGCCCGGGAGATAGCATGGAGGTAAGGCGTTTGCCTTTCATGCAAAAGGTCATCGGTTCGAATCCCGGTGCCCCATATGGTCCCCTGTGCCTGCCAGGAGCAATTTCTGAGCATGGAGGCAGGAGTAACCCCTAAGCACTGCCGGGTGTGACCCAAAAACCACAAAAATAAAAATAAAAATAAAGGAACTGCAAAACACTTCAAATCAACCAGACTCAGGTAAGGCTTTGGTGGTTACCTGAGGAAAGGAAAGTAAATAGGAAAAGACCGTCTTTCTGGTAGTAAAATGGGGCTAAAATGCTGATGATGAATGTGATGAATTCCACACAGAAGCATGTTAAGTGATAGGCCTTAAGTACCATAACCCTATAAACTAGGGATGGTGAACAAATTCTACACAAAGAGCCAAAATTTTAAACTGTGAGAGTCAGAGAGCCACACCACGCAGTGACCTGCCAAAACAGACAAACACTCACACAAAAGCATATAATTTCAACAATAATATATTAAACACATATTGCATTTTGCCATTTTGAGTGAGGGTAAAAGTCCTGTTCGCCACCCCTGCTATAAACCAATAAAATAAACAAAAAGGGAAAAGGCACCATATCTCCAACAATTTCAAGAGTAAAACAAACAAACAAACAAACCCAAACCACAGCTTTGTAAATGAGACAGACTTGGGTTCTAGCCTTGCTCAGTTCATGCTCAGGAGTACCTGAGTGTGGAATATGGTTCACTGTAGGGCAGAAGCAGGTTATCAAACAACAGCTTTCATAAAACAAACTGGTTATGCTTAGCAAAGCCATATAATTCCATGAGGTCACAGAAGCAGAATCAAAGTCATAGGAGGAAGCAAATTTTGTCAATGCTTCTTAATTTTTTTTTAGGATTATAGCATGCATTCACCCTCTAGAATGCTTGATAGTGGTCAAAAGTCCGAAAGATTAAAAAGACCAAAATATAAAAGTAAAACAATATTGTGAAGAACTCATGTTTACAGGGGCCAGAGAGATAGTAGAGCAGAGAAGGCATTACTTTGCATGTGGCTGACCCAGATTCTATCCTCAGCAAGACACGTAAGTCCTGCCTGGAATAACCTTCAGGCATAGTGCCAGGAGTAAGCCCTAAACAGAATTTGGGAGTGGCCCCAAAACTAATACTAAAAAAATGATCCATTGTTAGAAAATCCCTACTATGTCACCAACAGAAGATGCCAATGACATTTCTGCTCATGTTTACAACTGTGTGCTCTATGAGTACAGGCATCTCAGTACGCTGGTGCAACACGATGCCCCATCCCTTATCTTGTGCTAAAAAGTGGCTCTGCCTTACTTTACCACAAACCACATTATCATCTTAGATCAACAGTTCTTCAAGTTCCCAACAGTATGCATTCTTAGCTACTATCCATTTCGTTTCCTACTTTTGCCAGATACACAGGAAATGGGCTTTGGTTGAGAATCAGAAGGTGGGGTTAATTAGTTACTGTCCATATTTAGAAGATCTTGAGAAGATTCGTCATGGTATAGTAGAAATTCATTCTAAGGCTTCATGTTCTGGTTTGACAGGATGCTTTCTCAACATGACTTAACAGCCGGTTACATCCCACACTTAAGATAAATCATACCTTATGCAATAAAAGTGTTTTTTGAAAAAAAGCTGTATAAAAACCAAATTTTCCTTAAGTTTTTAAAGGCATGAGGCAAGCAAACAAACTTCTTGTTTTAAAAGAAGTCATTTCCCTAATCCATTTACCTAGCAAACACTTATTATCCATGTTGTTTTCTAAAAGGAAAAATTCCTCCTGAGCTAACAAGCAAAGCAAACAATACCAAAGAACCTCATGGGGCCATCTCCTTAAGGCAAAATTTAGATTGGCACAGCTCCAATGGGAAAGAAACACCTTGATGTATTTGTAAAAATCAAATCCCACATGTCATCAGAAGTCTAAAATAACCAACCTACAAATTACTGTGATAAAATAAATGGACAAAATAAATAGAACAGGGCAGATGGGTTTTTAAAAAATATAAACAAAATAGAAAGCACACAAAGATATTTCCTAAGGGCACTCAAAACTCTGTGTGTATGGGGTGCATATATTCAAATAAAACAAGACCCTTCTAGTTTTCAAATAAAGCAAGAAGGTACCTGATTATAAACATTTATCTTCTTTCTCTTGACATTTGAGATTGCTAAGTGTAAATAAAACAAACTTGAAATGGAAATTGGATATTTACATAAGAGATTCAGAAAGCCTAGGGATCAAAAGGAGAAGTAATGAGACCTCCACGTGGGCAAAGTAATATCAAGGGACCAAGAAATGAATAACAAAGCTTCAAGCCTCTAGTCACCTCTTGTTTACACTTCTGACTATATAAGTTTACAACCAGCTTTGTGCAGGTCAGCCACACCTTTAAACTCTTAGCGGAAACACCAGATTTCTATTTCTCCTTGCTCTGCAGAAACCCAACAATTCAGCAATGGCAGAGATTAAGTATGAGAACAATTTTATTTCGTATTTACTAGAAGAAAACAATGTTATTCAAATATCAATACTACTTCTCTCTCCCATCAGCAAATTTCAATGATAAAGAACAACAAATTTGTAGAATTCATCCAAAGACTGTCTTAAAAGATGAAAAAAAAGGAAGAAAACAATTCTGTTCACCAGCTTTTCCTTGGGATGTATCAGTTTCCTACCTAGAGCAGCACCTGACAATTAGCTACAACTACTAATGGGTGTGCCTGCATCAATGTTTTACAAACTTTGCACCTGCAGACCATGAGTAGGAAGTGATATTTCATGGATGACCAAACAACTGACACAAACTGACTTAATTCACTCAGTATAATAGATTGAATGTCCATCCATGTATAGGAAAATTTCATGACTCCATCTCTCCTGACGGCTACATAATATTCCATTGTGTATATGTACCAGTTTCTTTAGTCATTCATCTGTTGAAGGGCATCTTGATTAAAACAAACATTTAAGATTACATAATAAGTAACTGATAGCAATGAAGAATATGAGATCATGAGAATTGGAATTGATCAAGTTGTATAGATTTTTTATAAGAAAACAAGAACAGAAATGTATTTTTACATTGTTTATACTAAAAACAACATAATTCAAAAGTTTATCAAGATAGCTACTTTGGGGGTGAACACTAGGAGACACAAATGACACTAAATGTTTAAAAATCTTTATTAACTCAGAATTTTTTACTTTGAAATCATATAAATAAGTTATGCTCTTTTAAAATTAAGTCTTGAAAGTTAATACAAAAAAGGGAAATGTGTGATGTAGTGGTTTGACCACATTGTTAGGGATTCAGTATTTGTAAGTTCCTGTCATCAATGATCAAATTGTACCCTACTTGTCTATGAGGGTCAGAGATTAGAATAAAGCAAATGAGTAATAATCAATCCAGTCCATAGGCCTTAAAAGCAGACAAATTCTACACAGAACTCCAATTCTCCAGTGACTCCTGGGTTCTTAAGAGTGATAGCACAGTAGTAGGGTTTGCCTTGCACAAGGCCAACTGAGGATAGGCCTGGCATCCCATATGAGGTCCTCTGAGCCTGCCAGGAGCGATGTCTGAGCACAGAGACAGGAGTAAACCCTGAGCACCACTGGGTGTGGCCCAAAAACCAAAAAAAAAAAAAAAAAAAGAAAAAAATCACATCAGAGGCCGGGGAGATAGCATACTGGTAGGGTGTATGCCTTATGTGCTGCTGACCTGGGACAGACCTGGGTTCAATCCCCGGCATCCCATATAGCCCCCTGAACCTGCCAGAGCGCAGAGCCAGGAGTAACCACTGAGCACTACCTGTGTGACCCCCCCCCCCCAAAAATGAGAATACTTGCTTAAGCAACAGTAAGAAGTTATTCCAACTACACTCTACATTTTGACAGGCAAGGCTACTGTCTAACCCAGGGGTCCTCAAACTTTTTAAACAGGTGGCCAGTTCACTGTCCCTCAGATTGTTGGAGGCCGGACTATAGTAAAAAGAAAAACTATGAACAAATTTCTATGCACACTGCATATATCTTATTTTGAAGTGAAGAAACAAAATGGGAACAAATACAGTATGTGGCCCGAGGGCCGTAGTTTGACCTTTAGAGGAAATTGTTGAATGACCTGCTCTTAACTTTGAGCCAAAACCTAAGTCTGAAACTTGATTTTGTCCCATAAAATATCTTCCATGAAGGGAGAATTCAAAATCAAGATATTACGCTGTATTGATAAACCTACTAGGAGTTAAATAAATTTGATTTACCACTAACATTCTGAACTTCATAGCACTTCTTGGAAAACGTTTTGTTGGTTATTTTTTTCCTGAGTATTTTTTACTTCAAATTGTCAGTCTAACTCTTTTTTTTTTTTCTTTTTGGGCCATACCCTGTGACTCTCAGGGTTACTCCTGGCTATGTGCTCAGAAATCACTCCTGGCTTGGGGGACCATATGGGGTGCTGGGGAATCAAACCAAGGTTCGTCTTGGATTGGCTGAGTGCAAGGCAAACAAACAACCTACTGCGGTGCTATCGCTCAGGCCCCTCAGTTTAACTCTTTATAGGTTTTACAATACAAATAAAACATATGTTACGTGACTACTTGACAACAATTATAAGTAATAAAGAGAACATAAAAGGGAATCTAAGTCACCTGAAGTTCTAATTTACCACTTTAGCAAAACATTTGAGATTCATAGTCACACTCACTAAAGCATAAAACGACTTCATTAAAATAAATACATGAAGTACAATTATTAAAATCAGAAGAAAAGCTTATTCCCTCATCACTCTTGTTCCCCTATTGCAAAATTACAAATAAAAAATCCATACCTTCTCAAGTTTTCTTTCTAAGTTTGGCCTTTTACACTAAATATAATTAAGACTTACATTTGGATATCTGCAGTAGGAACCTATTTCTTTTTATATCAATATTAAATGACTGTTCCAGCACCATTTACCCAACCATTTGTTGTCTTGTTCTGCCAGCTCTATTACATACATGAAATTTCCCTGGTATGTGTGGGCCTCTGCATAGTTTTCTTTCATTTTAGAGATCACCTGGCTTACAGGATAATTCCGCCCCAAAGACTTGTCATTTTAGCACTTGGTAGGACAAATGTCTTCCTTTCTTCAAACTGGTTCCAAATTCCTTTGTGCTAAACATTTATTTCATAATCAATTTTTCCAATATCTAAAATAGGATTTTGAGCTTATAATTAAAATTACAATAAGACTGGGCTGGAGAAAAAGTACAGTGTATAGGGTGCTTGCCTTGAATCCGATAACCTGAATTTAACCTCTAGCACTACACATGATTCTCCAAATACCATCAGGAGTAATCCCAGATGAAAGCAGAACAGGCCATGAGCACAGCTGGGTATGTCCAAAAAAACAAATAAAAATTATATTGAGTTTACGAGTAACTTGGCAAAAACACCCTTATGCCAAAAACTTTTCCTCCTGAATGCTTTATGACTTTCAATAAATTTATTATTGAATACTTTTTGCTAAGATTTATTCTTGGGTACATAAAACTTTAATAGATACCATAAATATCTCCCCATCCTTAGTTTTATTTGCAGTTTCTGATTGCTGAAGGTATTTAGAAATGCAAATTGCTGACTTTTGTGGAAAAGCAATCTTATTTAACTCCCTCACTAAAGTTGGTTTCCTGTGAATACTTTGTTTTAGTGTTTTTACTTCTGTGGCTGTCTCACATCTCTGATTCTGATCTCAAAACAGAGGTTCTCATTATCATTCTCATTATCAGTTTGTTGTAACTTCTTATTGTCTGTAGTTTACTAAAAAAAGGAATGATTTAAATTTTATTAAATGCTTTTAAATCTAGCTAGTATAATTAGACGAGCATCTCCTTTAATCCAAATGTTATTAATATAATGAACAAAATATACAGTCATAGTATAAATCTACCATCTTAGATTGTGATTTAGATAAATCACATAATTCTAAATTAGTATCATACCAATCACACAGCAGGAATAAATATTAGTATCTTCACCAAATACAACTTGGATCACACTACTAGAATTAGTGCTCAGAATAAATTTAATAAATCAGGTTCAAATTTATTGTGGTTCTATGGAGCATATAAGATAACAATAAGTTTCATAAATATATATGATCATAATAACATGATCAGACATTATTTATAAATGAAGAGATTCAATGTATTTTCCTAGAAAAAAAAAGTGCTATTAAAATGGAGTACTTAAAATTCTCTAACTCTTGTGTGGTTGTTTCAGTTTTGGAACCTAAACAAAATTTTAATTCTCTCAGTATCTTTCTAAAACTAACAAAAGTCAAATAATATCTACAACACTATTGTAAAGGTGAATGGCTGAAGAGTACTCAGGTGCACTGATGGAAATATAAAATGGATAGACCCAAATATCCAAGCCAAAGTCAACAACAATGGGATCAAGAGACTGAAACTCTAACAATCTAACTGTAATTGGGCCTGTTATACTGGCAGGCTGGAGGGAAAAGGGTGGTGGTTGGGATATACTGTGGGAACATGGTGGAGAGAGGTTGATATTAGTGGTAGAACTGACCCTGATTCATTTTATGACTAAAACTCAAATATGAAGACCTTTGTAAATCACAATGGTTACAATAAAATGTAATTAAATAAAAAAAAAATCGAAGATAATCTGGACAATAATTTAGTGAAAACCAATTGTGTTATTTAGAACTCAGGTGTCCAGTAGCATTATGAATATATGCTAGAATTTACTGTCCATTTACTTTGCAAAGTTCTACATTCTTTTATAATACAAGAGAAAAAACACTGAATTATTTTTTAAAATCTATTTTAATAGGTTTTTTTAATAATTTGACTTATATTTTTATATTTTATTTTTGTACAGATTTATAATTTTATAATTTCTATATCTTTTTTCTGATCATTTTTTAATAATAAAATCTTTAAGCACCATCATTACAAGCATGATTGTAGTTGGGTGTTAGTCATAAATAGAACACCCCTCTTCACCAATGCAACATTCCCACCACCGAAACACCCCCGAATATTGCCTATATTTGAGACAGGCATTCTACTTCTCTAACTCATTAACACTGTCATGCTACTTGTTAGTGTATTTATTTCCCTAACTGTACTCACCACTCTCTGTGGTGAGTTTCATATTGTGAGCTGGTCCTTCTGGCCTTCATCTCTATTGTCTCTAGGCACTATTACCATAACATCCTTAATTATTTTAAACCCATAGATGAGTGAGACTATTCTGTGTCTAACTCTCTCCCATTGACTATTTCACTTAGCATTTTTTCACTTAGCATTAACAATTCAGTATATTAGGTAGGTATATACATATGCTTATATGTATACATATATGTACACATAATGTACCTTTGCTCATTCTTAAAGTTTGGCTCTTTAGACTTTTATAGCTCTGCAAAGGATTTTGTAAATTTTTTTCTATTTATGCAGAAGTGTTAAGTGCTTTTTAGTAGAAAATATTTGCTATTTTGAAAAAAAAAGCAATGGCTGGCAAAATACACAGCATTGTCAATAAATCAGAATGAATGAAATATACTTTCTTTCCAGGTCTATAATTGCTAAAAAAAAAAAAATCTGAAAAACTTCCGTACAATAGTAAAGCCAATTTTCAGGATTTAAATTTGGAAATATTGAATCTTTAAAGAAATTATTTAGCATAAACTCTTAAGCTACCTACTTGGCTAAGAGAAAAATTATTTTGTTAGCAAATTACCACACAGAATGAATCTAAAATCCACCACGCAATTTTTTTTAACTGTAGAAATTTATTCAATTAGCTTGGCATGCCTTATTTTACATTCATATGGAATATGCCTTATAGTTCCTATTTCTCTGGATCAGGGTTTTCAAGAAATATCCCTCGATGTTATCCTATGATAGTGAATAGAAAAGGAAACAAGTGGGTAAGCTCTTCAAAGCAAAGCAAATCCCCATCTTGGGGAATAGAAAAAGTAAAGAAAACATACAGGTCTAATTAAAGTTAATGCCTCCTATGAGGCAGGCACTCAACTAGGAACTCTGTGTATACTGACACAATAGGAGCAGAACAGAGTTTGGGATATGATTTATTATGTTATTGTGGGTGAGAACATAATGCTTCTGGCATACACAGTACAAGAAGTAAAGTTTAAATATTTTATCAGATATGGAAATAAAGCAGTTGTGGTAACTCTCAATGAAGTTGCAAACTGGGGAGAAGAGATAAGGAGTCTCTTCAGTGTTCAAGATGGATATGATTTTAATTATTTCCACAATTATTTTCTGTAGCACAAATGGCTCCATGGCTGAAAAAATATGGTTGAACACCCTTTTAGATTATTGAAAACGAGTTAGGGATATGATACCACTAAGGTATTATCTCAAAGGTCCCTTGTTTTTTATTTTAAAATATGCGCTGCTGTTTAAATTCACCCCACAGTTCCCCTTCTTCAATTCAAGTGATTGCATCCCACATGGATAAGTGATGGCATGGAGGATGGAAAAAATGTAAATGCTTTTATGGGAGAGTTAAATAGATTTTTCTTGAACATTAAAGGAAACAAATATATTAAGGCTACATACACATTTATATGGCATTTAAAAATTAAACAGAAAATTTCATATAAATTTCAGTTTGAAACCCCTAACAGAATACATTAGCTTTTCTAAAACATAACAAAAATTACTATTAATCCTAAATTCTATAAGGATAACTACCTATTGTAAATGTAGATAATTGCCCTAACCTAAACATAATTTAAGACACAAGCAAAGAAATTCGAAGAACCAAATTTTGTTTTTAATTCTAAAATAAAGAATGACGATTACACTAATATTGTCTTACATATTTTAGGTTACTAAGAGAGTAGGTATAAAAAAACTTTAAAATATTTATAATTACATATGGAAAAGGTTATTAATTTTAATTTAATATGTAATCTTATTACAATATGACTGTACATATATCAAATTATTATGCCATCTACCTAAAATGAAACAATATATTTTAAATAAATATAAAATAAAAATTAAATTAAGCCTGGAATTTTTTTTCGTCTGACAAAAAAACTTTATGGGAGAAAAATAGGTTTTTAAAAAAGAACTGTTCCAACAAGTAATCAAGTAATCATGTCTTTACATACTTGACTGCTGATTATTTCCTAAATTGTCCTCATCCTTGAAATAACTGTTTTCTTTACTTATAGGTTTAGTATGTAGCACTTTGTTTTATTTCTTTGACTTTTCTTTAAACTTTGGTCTTAGGTTGTATAATTTCTTTTTGTCTTCTTTTTTTTTTTTTTTTTTTTGGTTTTTGGGCCACACCCAGTGACGCTCAAGGGTTACTCCTGGTTATGTGCTCAGAAGTCGCCCCTGGTCTGGGGGACCATATGGGGCACGGGGGATCAAACCTCGAACCGCGGTTCGTCCAAGGCTAGCTCGGTAAGGCAGGCACCTTACCTCCAGCGCCACCGCCCGGCCCCTCTTTTTGTCTTCTTAATAGCCTACCTTGATTGCATTTTTTGAACTTTATCTTACTTTTCCTCAGCACTATTCTGGGTTTGATTAAGTTATAATAGAGAATATATAACAGAGTACGATCCCTTTCTGTGGACGGTAAAGTAACTATTGTTACAATTACAGCACATAAAGAAGAACTCTCAAGACTGCAAAGTAGTATATAAATTCCTCTCCACTCCCAGATGCAGAGTATTGTTCTTTCTGATAACAATTTTATTGACCATTTGAATGCTTCTTAAATGTTTGTGCTCTCCCTGGAGAGATCTGTTATATGGGTTATCATCTCATTAGAGACTGGAAGTCCTGCCAGGTTTCTTATTAGAAAGTCAGAGTTTACACAGACTTTAGCTCTGGAATCACTGAGTACCCGTCTACTGAAGAGGCTCCGGAGAAACGCTCACTGTCACCTCAGAATTCGCAATGATGAGCTCCATCAAAAGTTAACACCAATACAATTTAGAGATTACATTTCATCTAGACCAAACAAAACTAGTTTTATCTACCTACCTAAAAATTCACTGATCTTTCCAAAATAAGTATAAACAGATATTTGTTAGAGTTTGAATGTACATACTCTAGAAGTGATAAGCATTTCTTTCACAAAAAATAAGTATTGTGATCATCTGTGATCATCACAGTAAATTAAGTTATATTATCTACAATTACTAAAATATAAGATCCTATAAAATATAACTGGCAATAATTTCTTATACAAATGTGCTTCTTAATGTCAACAAAGGAATATACTTGTTGATTAAAGTATTTTCCTCTGTGAGTACTAGTATGCGTACTGGCACCATATCATTAAACTTGGGCTGAAACCAGAGAAGGCCAGTGTCTGTTACGTCTCATTAATTTGGGACAATCTCTAAGACAGAATCATCAAGGGAATAAAAAGAGACTAATGCTATTAGACAGTACAAAATGGCTATGTTCAACAAACCCTGGGTCTTAATAAAAGTCTTTGTCTGAATGTAACTAAATTGCATCAACAGGCAGGCAATATTACCATGTGCTCTTAATAAAACCACCAAGAAGATCGAATGACTAGAAACTAAAATAGCATTAGGAGGCAGATTCATAAAAGATGTATGATGAAAAAAGGAAAACAGCATCAATTTCAAGAGGTGGATAAGAAAAGCTTTCTAAATCATCAACGAACGGATTTATGTTCCCCTAAAAACCTGGGTTGCTAAAACCAAGTATTTTTGCCTTGTTCCTACGATTACTGATGATATTCTTCTCCAAGGGGATAAATACCTGAAATATATACTCTAGGGTGATATAGCTATATAAATATCCAATACAGAAGTTTGGAGAAAAAAAACTAGTGAAGATATACTTTTCCTTACAAAGCAAAAAGCACTTTATAATAAAAAGCAGCAATGACCACTACTAATAGCTCCCATACCTGTGCTTTTTGATGCCATTAGAAAGAGCATCTCCACCACCACAATCTTTTTCTTCAGACATTCTGAGTCTTCTCCCGCTCAAATGCTCTTTTTCCTCTTCGACAGAGTATGCTGTCACTGCTTCCAATCGACTCAGGGACCGTTCAGATTCGGAATCTGTGGGAGAGCAGTTTCATAGTCAAAGGCTTGAACTTTTGTGTGAGGCCTGAGTAACAATGGCTATCTCCTTTAATGCATCAGGCTTTGAAACTTAAGCAGCCTACTTTGTCCTTCCTTCAACAATTCATCCGTTAACTACTTCCTTGTGGATTCTGGAGGACAGCAGTAAAGCTACTATAGAATATAACCAAAGTGGAGTTATGGAATACATAGTTTTATTATAGCTTAATTTTAAACTTTACACACTGAAAGGGATCTCAATGACAACTGGGATTTCATTTGCTTTTCTTTTTCTTCTTTTCTTTTTTTCTCTTTTGTAGATGTGAGGCAGAGAGGGCACAATTGGTGATGCTCAGGGATCAATTCCAGCAGTGTTTAGGGAATCATTTAGAGCCATGGATCAAACCAGGGCTCCCACTTGAAAAACACTTACCACCTTAAACTTTTAAGAAACAGAAATCAGAGACTGGAGAAACGGTACAGTGGATAGGGTCCTGTAAGGCAGCATATGGCCAACCCAGGTTCCATCTCTGACATTCCATATGGAAACACCCCTCCGCCACCCACCCCAAGCCTGCCAGAAGTGATCCCTAGCACAGAGCCAGGAGTAGCTCTGAGCACAGCTGGGTGTGGCCCACCCCCCAATCAGAACTTCCCCCACAAAAACTGTAATCAAAGTCAGGCATGTCGTGCAGCTGTGGCTTACCGGCCTTGCACGCATGACAACTGAGTTTGATCCCTGGTACCAAAAGAGAAAAGAAAATTTGTATAAAGGCTCCTCCTAAAATATCACCAAAAATAATCTTTCTAGAAAAAGGATAGATACAGAATGATATCTTCAGAAGCCGGACTCAAAGATACATAGCAATGTAACAACTCAGTCTCAAATGTAACATAATAAAAAAAAAAAACTGAGCCACAAAATTTAATTGGGGGAGGTAGAAGAAGGGATTTGGGGGTCCTTGGGAAAGGGTGGTAGGTATACAATGGTGGTAGGTATAGGAAATTCTATGCATGGAAAACGTTTAGTAATAGTATAAAATTTTTTCAAAAAAATAAAGATCTTTACTCTCAAAGAATATTAAGTAAAACTTATCCAAAAAGAAACGTGGTTTTTAGCACTTGCTTATAAAGGAAATGCTATATTGACGGCAGCTATGTAAGATTTTAAAAGTATCCAATATAACAGACACAGAAGAAGAGCCAGAGAAATAGTAAAGCTGGTAGGGCACTTGGCTTGCATGTGGCCAACCTCGGTTTAATCCAAGCATCTCCCGTCTGGAAGGAGTGATTCATTAGTGCAGAGCCAAGAGTAAACCCTTAACACCACCAGGTGTGGCCCAAAAACAAGCAAACAAAAAACAGCTAAAGAACCAAACAAACAGAGGAAAAGGAAATTTTTAAAACTACTTCTAAAAAACTTAAAAAAGTAGTTTTGCTACTAAATTCTCAAGAGCTAATACCTAAAGTGTCCATATAAAATTCGATTATCAAGGGCTGGAAATGGCACAACGGTAGGGCATTTTCCTTACATGTGGATGACCCAGGACAGACTGTGATTCGATCCCCCGGCATCCCATATGGTCCCCCAAGCCTGGAGCTATTTCTGAATGCATAGCCAGGAGTAACCCCGGAGCATCGCTAGATGTGTTCCTAAATCCCTGCCCCCCCCAAAATAAGTCAATTATCAAGCAAGCATTTTTAAGTTAGAAATTATACCTTCCCCAATAACTATATTCAGAACGGAGTCTTCCATCTATCTGGAAATAAGAAAACATCTGCCCAGGAACTACATTTGTTTTCAGTCACATTTGTACCCTTCCTTAAAGTCTGATTGGTCAGCATCCCCACAGTAACAAAAAGTGAAGCAGAACGTGGGGTTAACATGTGTGTTTGTGAGACTAATAGTTGGTGAAATGAGCAAAACAGGTTTGAATTCAGGTTCTCTGACTCCTTGTTAACACATTGAAGCCTGCACCAATAAGCCACATTCAAGATGGTATGCATATGCACTGACACCACAATGTTAATCACTGTAAACCAGTGTTTTTCAACCTTTCTGTGCAAAGGCACACTTTTTTCATGAAAAAAAAAATCATGAGGCACACTACAATTAGAAAATGTTAAAATCATTTAACTCTGTGCCTATGTTGACTATATATAAAGTAATTCTCTTGAATAGGAATCAAACACAAAAATTAATTTATAAATACTTTATTATGAAATAATCTAATGATTGATCTATTTGTGAGCCAACTTATTAGGCCCAAAACAAAAATATACCATATGGGGTGCACAGACTACATTTGATGCTAATGTTGAAAGAAAACCACATAGAAGATTTAGGAGATGGTCTGAGAATCATGCCTAGCATACAAAACAAGCCATATTGGACTTCAAAATGGTCCTCCAAGCACCACTGGGTATAGCTCAGCCCAGCATTAGTGGGCCTGAGCTGTATCAAATCAAGAATTGAACCATGGTTAGCTTAGTATCACTGGGAGTGGCCCAAAACATCTCTGAGTAATGCTTGGAGATGCTTCCAAATGAGAAAGTAAATCACTCAGAAGGAAAACTGCTTGACCTTTCTATGGATAAAATTCTGAATGCAATAAAATAAATACTCATTAAAATATACTGAGCAAGATTTCGAAGTAGTCGCACACTTTTTGTTGTCGACTGTAGATTGCCCTTACAACAATCTAAATTTCTATACTAACCTATTCAAGTTTTACAGGATATTTTACTGATCCATTTTTGTGAGCAATTAAAAACTCTACATGAGATATGAGGGAAAATGGAAAATATGTGAGTTTTCTTATTCTAATGTCCAAAATTATCCATGTAGTTTAAGTGATGATACTTTTATGTTATAAAAAATATCAGCATAAAACTTTGAAAAACAGATGGCATTTTATAAGGTAAAGCCTAAAGACAAGCACTGAAGTTAGCCAGAGTATTTGCCTGATGTATTTAATTTTCAGTTAATTTTTCAATAGAATTGACATATTTCATTTTTTTTATTTTTCAATTTTAAGAGTTTCTTGAGAAAATTAGTTTCTTGATGGTACTGAGGAATAAACTCACACCACACACATGCAGAGAACATGCACTACCACTGAGCAAAATGCCCAGCCCTCATTGTGACAAATTTCTCATGGCCCAGATCCTTAAAGATCTTCCCAATAGGGCTTATAATTATTCCAAACACATTTCAGATTGAACACAATCCCTCTCTCATCCAAACAGCATGAAAGTTAATGACAATGACTGGTTAACATAAATAAAATGGTACCATCACCTTGTTACATTAAATATACATCATTTTTCTCTGTCAAGCACACCTCAATAAGATTGTAAAAACTTTAGAATAAATGTCCCTACCCCAATTGTTTTTTTTCCATTAAAAGTCTAAAAGAAGAGGTCATATGGTTTACAATACAAATGAGACAACAACTCTTTTAAGTTAGCCTGATAAACCATTTAAAAAAGACTTTTGAAGACTCACTTGAGAACAAAGACTACAAAGAAATAAGATGTAGAGGGATGTGGACAATGTCCAAAGAATCCTGTGTGGAGATACACATAATTTGCTGTCTAACCGTTTGCTTGTTCTAACAATTCCCAAGATAGCCAAAAATTAGAATATCAATGCCAAACTTTCACTAAACTGTAAGGCAAAAATTAGGCAACACTCAAAACTAATCAAGTAAATCTGAAGTACACACAGGAAATCATTGAAATCTGCATTTCAAGTGACTTTTAAACTGAGCATGAGCATGAGCTCAGAACAGTGACGATGCCAGAGGTTGCTATAACAATCTACTGAGGTGCTGACAAAAGATTGAAATCATCTTGGCAAATAGCAAATGAGAGTTTGACATTCTGCACATATCATTTCCAAGTGATGTCAAAGGTAAAAGTGAGCCAACTGGAACAGTGTTGCCTATGACAGTTTCTTGGAAGTATTGGATTGTTCCCAAGCATTTAAATCTTCTGTTTTCCACATCTTTCAAAATCTGCATGAGTATCTGCAGATGAAGAATTATATACAGAGTAGAAAGCATGCTACTAGGAACCTTTTATCTATTTTTGTATCTGTAAATCAGGAGTCCCCCAATTTTCTTCTTGAAACCCTGAACATTCTCTTCTTCTAAAAGGCAGGCATGCACGAATTTGTTCCAGATGAAGAAAATTACTCTCAAAGTAAAATCCAACTATCAAATAACACAAGTGTTTTATGTAACTTGAATTTGATGAAGCAATGTTTACCAAGTACCTCCATATCCAAAGTAAGGTTCAACTATTAAAAAAGATCAGAACCATAAGGCTGGGACCCTCCAATTGTCCAAAACCCAATCCAGCAGAGACACACAAGGAAACAAACATTACACCAAGTATTGGTGACAACAGAAGAAGATACTTGTGGAGGAGGAGAGGTAAATTTCCAACCAAATGACATTCCAGTTGTATTGGTGAAGAAATAAGAATTTGAAGCAGGCAAAGAGATACTGGGTTTTTAACATTTGAGGCTAGTATTGTAATTAGTGTTAATTAAACCACATTAAGTATGAGTCACCAGTAGAACACACTGGTTCACAGTAAACAGTTCCAAACTTTGAAAGAACAAGGTGTGTGTTCAAAGTTAATAAGCACAGCTAGAGAGAGTGTGAGAAGGAAAAGATAAAGAGACCTTACAGTGCCGGGGATCAAACCCAGGACTCCAATATGCAAAACAGATGCTCCAGCCCTTTGAACCAAATCCCCAGCCCAGAAAGAAAGCTTTAAACTTTAAACTAAAACTAAAAACACCAGATTTTGATTTAGCCTGCAGTACTGAAGACACACTGAATTTTTTTTCAGATGTGTTAAATTTTAAACTTTACAGATAATTGAGATGTTAGTGTCCAATAGGCACTGCAACAAGGATCACATTGCTTCAAACAAAAGTCTAGTTTCATAATCTTGGAGACCATCAGTCCAAAATCCATTTCACAGACCTGGATTGTAGCAACAAAAGAAAATAATGTTCACATTGTTATGATTTGAAGATAGATTTGACAGAAGATGTTGATGGATTGATTATGAATGAAAAACCAAAAGTAATGAGTTTGTAATAGATCAATAAAAGTGTTTCAGACTTAGATTAAGCAATTAAAATGGTTGACTTTCCATAAAAATCATACCAAGTGAATTAATTTTTGCATATATGTCCAGAGTTATATAACACTTGAAGATTTTTTAAATTCTATTGGAAATTTAAGTGACTGTGCCAAGTAGATAACTGAATAGGATTCTGGAGTTGAGGGAAGACTAAAGGCATAAAAATGGATTTATCAGAATATTAGAAACACATAAAGGCATAGATTTAGATGAAGTCATGTAAGGAAAAATTGCTCAAGCAACTAAATCCTTACGGCCATATGATTTGGAACAAGATTGATTCTTTTTTCCAGTTCAAGTAGAGAGCCCTCAATTCTTTATTCCCAATAAACTTGCAGGTGCTGCTGATATGGATCCTCATATTACATTTTAATAACCAAGAACCTACAGAGTTAGTGTAAAAAAAAAAGAGGTTCATTGCCTGCACCCTAGGGTGTGCTAATATCTAGTGCTAAAAGAATGCAAGGCAAGTAGGATGGGGAGAGGGGTTTGAATGGAAGAGAGAAGTGGGTAGTCTGGTAGAGGTGTGGTGTTGGAACCCAGTACCATAAAAGTCTACTATAACAGTACTGTAAATCAAACATTTAAAATGAAAAAATTTGGGGGGGGGGCTGAAACGATTGCACAGCTTTAGAGCATTTGCCTTGTATGTGGCCGACCCAGGACTAACCCAGGTAGGATTCCCGGCATCCCATATGGTCCCCCAAGCTTGCCAGGGGTGATTTCTGAGTGCAGAGCAAGGAGTGGCCTCTGAGCACCAATGAGTGTGCCCCCCCCAAAAAAACACCCCAAAAAGTTTTTAAAAGGAAGTTGAGAAAATCAAACTAGAGTGATATTTTGGAATCCAAATACAGAAAGTGTCCTATAAAGGAGTTATCTACAACTTTACAACTTTAAGTGCTGCTGAACTGTCAAGAACATTAAGAATTGGGAAAAAAATGGTTTAATTAGGGGACACAATTAACTACAATTACATAGTTAAGAATCACTGCAGTATAATGGTGAGCACAAACAAAGGATGTTCAACAAAAGAGAATAGACTGATGTGGGATCTAAAGCATCTTTATAAAACACAACAATTTGTTTTTGGTTTTGGTTTTTGGGTCATACCCGGCAGTGCTCAGGGGATTCTCCTGGCTCTATGCTCAGAAATCGCTCCTGGCAGGCGCAGGGGACCATATAGGATACCGGGATTCGAACAACCGTCCTTCTGCATGCAAGGCAAACACCTTAGCTCCATGCTATCTCTCTGATCCCCAAAACACAACAATTTTTTTAATTTATTTTTTTAGAGGAGGTGGAGAGGGTTGAGTAACTTCCATATGTGCTTGGGGGATCATATTTAAGGTTAGAGATTTGGCCAGGGTCAGCTATGTGCACGGCATATGAATCTCAACTCTTTTCCTATTTCTGCAGCTCCCCAAAACATTTTCAAATTATAAACAATTGTTGGGTAAATGTAACAGCTGAAGAGCCGAAGTGTGGTTCAGTGGTAGACTGTTAGCCTTGCATGCATAAGGGTATCGGTTCTGGCCCTGGCACTTCCCCACATACCAAACACGATCCAGTGACACTGGCATTTGCCGTCCCTCCAGAGCAATTGTTAGTATACTAAGATCAAAGGTGTGACCACCTCTTCACTATATGCACTGCTAGTAAGTGTGTGACCTGCTGAGCACCTGATGCTCATTCTTAATACTTCATCAGTGTATACTCTCAGAGCAAAAGAAATAAAATTAAAAATAAAGGTGTTTTTTTTTTTTTTTTGGTTTTTGGGTCATACCCAGCAGTGCTCAGGGGTTACTCCTGGCTCCATGCTCAGAAATTGCTCCTGGCAGGCACGGGGGACCATATGGGGCACCGGGATTCGAACCAATGACCTTTTGCATGAAAGGCAAACGCCTTACCTCCATGCTATCTCCCGGGCCCCCCAAAAAATAAAGGTTTTTGATCAAATATTTACTATCTGGGAGAGAAAAGAAGTAACATCATCATATTGATCCAAAGAGGGGAGAATCCTAGGCACAAATGGAGGGTTAGTTTCCACTAAGAACATAATTAATATTTATCAACATAATTCAGAAAAGGCAGGACAGTCTGTGTTGGTGGCCTTGATAGTTCGAAACCTAACATGTAACATGTAACCTAACATGTAAACCTAAGATGTAATAGGATGGAGAAAAGATTAGAAATCTTAAGGGAGGTAAGTTTTACATAAGCATGCAAAAAAAAAAAGATTAAAATACTGTGGTAGGTTTGTTGGACAGCAAAGGGCCTTTCTCATTACATGGGTTTTGAACAGAAGAATGATGCAACCTGATTTTGCTGAGGTTATAAAGGACAATGCAGGAAGAAACTGATAAAGAAAAAATCATGGAGTACCTCAGGCAATCTTAGCCTGGACACCAAGGCAGTGGAAATGTGAATGGAATGAAAAACAATAAATTAAAAAAGGTATATACTGATGTGGTGTAAGAAGGAAGACTGCAGATGAAGGAACTAAGATGATAGCATAGACAAAGTTACAGAGAAAGCTGATGACTATGGTGAGTGCTGGGAGGATAGAAACTGGCAGGTGGTTGAAGTCCAAGGTGCTTCAAGGTGCAAGAACCATCTTCCCACAAGTTAGTTTCTTCTCCTAAACTACACACCCTTGAGTTCAGGAACTGGATTCAATTTATCTTGGTTATCACTGGACAGAATCTGGCATGAAGCAACATTAAAAAAAATACAAAATAACTAATAAATCCTCTCTAAATTCAATACCAAAGACAGTATAAACTCCATATGGCTTGGCGTTAAATATTTGAGACATTAAAGCAGTCAATAAAATACATCTTGGAAAATTATGAGCACAGAAGAATAACCCCAAATCTAGAGGATAAATTGCATTCACCAAATATCTACCTGTAGTACACAAAACCCACCTCTGTCATACGCATTATAAGAGCTATTGAATAATAATAATAAAAAAAATTCCC
>PVKC010006825.1:0-30480 GCA_004027635.1 Crocidura indochinensis | reverse complement strand
ACTTTTTGTTCTGTTTTGTTTTGGCTACACCAAACGGCACTCAGGTGTTACTCCTGGCTCTGCTCTTAGAAATGGCATCTGGCTTGAGGAGACCATATAGGATGCTGGGAATCGAACCTGCATCTGAATTGGGCTAGGTGCAAGCAAGGCAAATGCCTTACCACTGTTCCACCACTCAGGCCCTGTATTAAACCCTTAAAATAGTTCTTATGTTCCTTCCACTGGAAAGTTTAACTTTATTCATTTTTAATTATGCTTATAATGTGATATAGTTAAAGCCAGCTTTTTTTTAAATAAAATCTAGCTAATAGCAAACTAATGTATTCATTTTAATTGCTGGTATTCTATATTTAATTCAATAATTAAAATGTATGTATATATTTAGCTTATGTAAAATACTAAAGATCATAAACATATATAATTCAGTGGTATGATTTTAAAATGTATATAATTGAGTATAAATCACAAAGTAGCAGAAATTGTTTATTAGTTAGACCAATACTGTCATAATTTTATGAGACCATATTAATGTAAAGTGCTCATATAATGCATCTACTCTGGTTACATATCTTTAATGAAGAGACTTACCTTTGGCAGAAAATAAATGTATGGTTAAACATAAAGTAATTAGTAGATTGCAATTTTTATAGCTAGATCTTTGTTTTACATTAAATTATATTTCTCAAACCTCAATGAACTTATATTTTTTCATTATTTCATCAATGCAAATTGAAAATACAAAGTGGTTTGGTCGAGAACACACTACAGAATAAATGAATGTAATCTTAAGCTTAGAACTTATATTTTTCACTATTAAGATCAAACTCAGGAAGGATGAAGTTTGGGGGGGGCAAGGAGTTGTCTTCTGCATCTTCTTTGTAATCTCAAAGTACAGAAAATGCAGAACACATCTATAGTAATCTGTGTTTTTTAACCCTAATTATGATAGTAGTCAATATTTAATATGTTTTTGTTCAAAATTTCAGTGAATCCACACAAATAACTCTCATATTGTATTATTAAATACAAATCTAGAAAAGGAGACATGGCTGTATTTTATGTAATTTTACATAACTTAATTTACTGATATTCCAAGTGCTATATTAAGCTTTTAAAATATAAGAATAGTCATATTCCCAGTATTCAAAAAACTACTCATCCTAAATGAAGGGTTTTGGACCAATTTGGTACGATATGAACTATAATGGCATTCCTAAACCCATTTCAGCTATGTGTCAAATTTGATGGATGTATAACATGTATTTTGATTTGAAACTCGTACACCTATTTTTTTATGGACATATCTGTCATGCTGAATACTACAATGTTTCTGAGCAAGGTACAACTTGTTTTGTGTCGGGGGTAAGAGATGAAGCATAAAATTAAATGAATGACAAAGAGTGTTTTCTGGAAAGTACCAGAACTTGATCTCATGAGAACATAAGAGTTTATTTAGAGCAGTAAACATTTCTCAGTAAAAGCAACATGGTATTGAATGGCAAACATTAAAGTGTGCAGTAACTGTTGATTCTTTTATAGACACTCTGAGATATAGTTACGTTGTAGAGAGTAGGTTATATTACTACTAACTTGTGGGTAGTATTGTTTTCAGTCTTAATTCTGTCAAAAGTAGCTGCCAACATTTTAATAGACTATTTAAAAGTAACCCATAAATGCAAGAGAAGAAGGAAACACAGGAAAAGAAATACGATTTAAATGCAATTTTATAAACAGTTGTATGTGAAAGTGAAATCAGAGAAAATGCTATAAAGGAAAAAATACTAACACAGAGCCAAAAAAATAATTCCCTGCAAAATAGGTGGCAAATAAAATATAAGAAATTAAAGTGACTACCACTATTGGTTCTGCATAAAAGTGGTTTGAAACACAGGGTGCTTCAGCTAAGAGATAAAGTTTCTGTGGAGACAGAGATGAGGTTAAATATAGTGACATTAAATCACATACCAAGAAATTATATACATCATAAAATATGCTACAGTTTAATTGAAAACTGGATACGATTAAGGTCTCATAGTTGAAGTTTGTTAGGCTCAACAAACAAATTTTTTTGAAATAGCTTATAGAATAAAAAGAGATTTTATGTGCTAGATTGTTAAAATGGGAAGTGCCAAATTCATTTAATACATATTTTTTTCTCTGACACATTGAAATGGAATTTTTTGAATTAAAATTCAAGGGGTTAGTAAAATCATATGATGGGAAACAATAGATTTTCATCTTATCTTCTGAAGACAACTAAACAGTAAAATCACAATAGTACGGGCTGTAAGTTGAAAGTTTGGAGAGCATTTCTATTTTCAGGTCTATTCTCCTACTCTACTGTCATTATCATTCAAACTTATGAATAAAGGCAGACCATCAATATCTGGGCACACTATTGGTTGTCTTCACAAGCATTTGAGATCTTACAAATGCTCCATCAATTTCTGAAATGTTTTTTCCACCTTCCTATGGACAATATATAGAAAAACAAATTCAATTTATTACTAGTTAGAACAGTTGAGGATATAGCAGCAAGAAGCATTGCAGCACCATGAAGATAAAAACAGAACACTATAATAATATTAAAAAATTAGAGGTATAGACTTACAGTATGTGTAAGCAAGTATCCAAAAGGTCCTAAATTAAACTAAGATAATAAATTGCAGTTCCAATCCAAAGTGATCACAAAGCTGGTATTATTATACAGCCTAATTACCTAATTACATTTTCTTTTTTCTCTTACATTTTCATTGTTCTTAAATACTCTATAGAAATATGCATATATATATATGCAGGCAATATTTCCCATAAACAAACACTTGTTATTCTAAAGGGCCATATGCTACATAAGGAGGACATTTTTCTTAATAATTGATTAAAATAACTTTTCAATTTAGCTTATATAAATAGCTTTTCCTTAATAACTTTTTCTTAATACCTTAACAGGTTCATGGGTAACATGACCATTTAATATTCTATTGTTTTGATCTATATATTCTCAAATCTATATACATGTTTAACTTTTGAAAAAATGCTACCAGTTTAATAATAATATGAAATAGATCAAAAGTAATAAATTGGCCTCAAGAATTAGAGTATTTAGGGGATGGAGCAATAGCTTAGCAGTAGGGGGCGTTTGTCTTGCAAACGCTTGACCCAAGACATACCTGCATTTGATCCCTGAGTCCCATACATATGGTCCCCAAATCCAGGAGCGATTTCTGAGTTTGTAGCCTGGAGTAATCCGTGAGCGTCATCGGGTGTGCCTCCCCTAAAAAAAAAAAAAAAAACAGCAACAACAAAAAATATTAAAATATTTAATAGCATGAAAATAAATGATATTGATGGGAAGTAAAAGCAGATAGATAAGAATCTCATGGAATATATTTTAGTGTTTGGCAAAAGTGAAGAAAATTTAAACACTGAATAAAATACGGCATAAATAGACATTCATTCCCTTTTAGGGAGAATAAATATTCCATATCTTCAAAGTGTTGCTTTCGGTTGCACTCAGAGGCTCATGTGTTTCTGATGATCAAACTAGGGCCACCAACAGGCAAGACATGAGCTCTAACTGCTGCATTATCTCTCCAGTTCCTGTATTCATTTGGAAAGCACTATCGCAGAGTTTGAAATGGCTAGCAATACTTCTAGTTTTAGATTCTGTTTATACATTTTTTTAATAAAGTATGAAATTAGGTATAATCATTACCATTTACTGTGATGGTGAGAAACCAAATTTAGGTTAGATAAGGACATTTTAATTGCCATTAGAGCATAGCAAAGTTGTTTTTAGGGATATTCATTGCAGAAGAATATTAAAGTAAGTTAAGTGACTATACCTTTATTCAAACTAAGCACAGACTTTTTACTTGCTTGTTTGGTTAAATTTTTAATGCATTCATCATTATTAGAATCCCAGTGAGTCCACATCTTTGGTATCTACTATGTATGACCATATGCGTGTGTGCATGTGCCTGTCAGGAAGGAATTCTTCATGGACTTGCACATTATTGCAAATGCAGTGTAGTCCTTTCAAAGAAAATGATGACTGAATGTAAAAGTGAGAGCTACCTTATCCCTCTGGAGCAAAGGCAGACACTTGTATTCATTATTATAAAAAAATACAAGTTGTTAAGGGGCAGATATATTCTATCTCTCGACTCACTGCACTTGAGGGCATCAGCTGGCTTTCTTTATGCCACCTCTTGAGCCTGACAAATTAGAAGAAATTGTACCCAGAATCTGACGACTATCTTCAGGTGTGAATATCGTTTTCAAATCAAGAGGCCTGTGTCCTCTCTCAGAGTTTATCGAGCCATGTTAGGATGGATTTTGAGAAGGGATTGGACCACATCTGGTGAATCTCAGGGGTTACTCCTGGCTATGCACTCAAATATCCTGGGTTGGAAAATCATATGGGCAGGGGGATTGAACCACAGTTGATCCTATGCTAGCACTGCCAGGCAGACGCCTTACTGCTTCAGCCACCACTACAGCCCCAGGATGAATTTTTAGATAGAAATAATGTCAACTCGTAGACCCTGAGCAAACTTGAAATATATTGTACATGTCATTTGAGAACATAATTATGAGTAAAATTGTAATAACAAATAATTTTTTTGGTTTTCAGACTTCAAATATTTTGTTATCTGGATGATGACTGAAAATTATTATTGGCACTTTGTGCTCTTATAAGAACAATATCTTTAAATATTTGCTTACATTAAAACTAATTTGAAAACATTAAAGTGACTGCATTGATTTCAGTTAGTCAGTTATATAAAATAAAAATTTCATAGAAAGGAAAGTTTAGGAAAAATATACAGATAATATAGAAACTATTGCTGACTAAGTACAGGAAAATAAACATACTGATAGACTACAGAGTTATTAAAGTTAATTAAATCAATTTCAACTCTCAAACCAGAAAATGTTGATAGATTCAATTTAGTTGAAAATTATGAACATATTTCAAAAGACTATGATTTGATTTTTTATGACCCAGAAATTCTGAGTCTTGGCATCTAGAAACAAACGTTCGAAATATTTTTTCAAAAGTCTGTGATTTCTATGTTCAGTGTAACAATACTCGCAATAATTGCCAAAATCTGGAAAGAGCTCAAATGTCCAAGAATAGATGACTGGATAAGAGAGTGTGTGTAATATATTTACAATGGAATGCAACTCAGCTGTAAGAAATTATGAAATCATTAATGGATGACATGTAGTTTAACTAGATAGTATCATGATGAAATCAATCAGAAAGAAGGATAGATACATAATGTTGACTCTCATCTGCAGTAGATAATAAAACATATGAAGGTTATAGTAGATTTGAATTCTCTCCATATCCCATCAATTCACATGGTAGTACATGGTAGTCACAGAGTATATGCTTTTGTAATGGTAGCATCTCTGTTGCAGAGCTAATCACTGGGAAACATTTTTTTGAGACTCAATTGTAGACTAAGAATTTTTTTTTTTTTGGTTTTTGGGTCACACCCGGCAGTGCTCAGGGGTTACTCCTGGCTCCATGCTCAGAAATTGCTCCTGGCAGGCACGGGGGACCATATGGGGCACCAGAATTCGAACTGATGACCTTTTGCATGAAAGGCAAACGCCTTACCTCCATGCTATCTCCCGGGCCCCTAAGAATTTAAGAATAGCCTAGGGAGCATGCGACATAGCATGGAGGTAGTGAGTTTGCCTTGTATTAATTCAGAAGGACGGTGGCTCGAATTCCAGTATCCCATGGTCTCCCAAGCCTTCCAGGAGCGGTTTCTGAGTGTAGAGCCAGGAGTAACCCCTGAGTGCTGCTGGGTGTGACCTAAAAACCAAGAAAAATGAAAAAAAAAAAAAGAAACAGCCTTAAAGTTTTAGAATATCCTTTAGTGATAATAACCCACTCAACTGAGAGAATTTTTTTCTAATTTCTATTTGTTTGGGTTTTTTGTTTATTTATTTATTTATTTGGGGACACAGGTGGAAGTGTTTAAAGCTTACTCCAGAATATACAATCAAACATAATTCGTGACAGGCAAGAGTCGACTGTCAATATGGATTATAGGAAATCAAACCTGGGTTAACCACATACAAGGCAGTCACTCTATGCATAGCACTATCTCTCTGGTCCTTTTTGGGAACTTCAGACCTACATATTATTTTAACTTTACTTAAGGTAGCCAATTTAAATTTCCTCAGTCTTTTTTTGGGGGGAGGGAGCTGTGATCTCAGAAATCACTCCTGGCTAGGGGGACCATATGGGATGCCAGGGATAGTATATGCCTGAGTAAGCCGTGTTCAAGGTAAATGCCCTACAACTGTAACTACAACTTGGGCTCCTCCTTAATCATATATTAGAAAGTTATCATAGAAAAAGTTTATGATAAAATTATTTTAAAAAACTAATGAAGTATTTGAATTTAATCAGCCATTATAAGTTTCCTAGACAATTAGAAATGTCTTTAGAATGGTACATGTTAATAGATATGTAAGTAGAATTTTAAAATATAAATCAGTAGAGAGATAGAAGGTGACAAAAATTATCAACAGTTAATGGGCATCATTTAAAAAATCATAGTCATATTTATACATTATGTCCTTCTTTGATGAAACTTTAACAGTAACAGTGACCATTAATTTATACATAAAATGGGGCATAAAAAATAGACACCACTTTAGGGTATAGTGTACTGTTTTCTCTCTCTCTCTCTCTCTCTCTCTCTCTCTCTCTCTCTCTCTCTCTCTCTTTATTTGTTTTGTTTTGGTTTGTTTTGGTTTTTGGTTTTTGGGTCACACCCGGTAGTGCTCAGGGGTTACTCCTGGCTCCACACACAGAAATCGCTCCTGGCAGGCACTGCCATATGAGATGCCAGGTTTTTGAACCAATGACCTTCTGCATAAAAGGCAAACGTCTTACCTTAATGCTATCTCTCCAGTCCCACTGTTTCTCTTTTTGATAATGAGAAGTTTTAATTCAATACTACATAGTAGGAAATTGTAGAAAAAAGTTAATAAATGACTTCAATGTTTATTTAAGACTGATTCATAAAAAGGAAAAAGCTTTAGTCATATTCTTACTTTCTTGATACCTGAATTGAAAAATTGGCTGTAAACTGATAAGAATTGTAACAATTTGAATATTGCACATGTAATAATTACATTTATACTCCCAGGTAGACACAATGATTTATCCTAGACAGTGGAAATTTATGAGTGAAGAAACAGTCACTTGATTCTAGGCTCTATTTAATGTCTTTATAAGCACAGATCTCAGAAATGAGAAGAAAAGAGCAAGTTTAATTAATGCATCAATGCATTAAACAGCCCCAAATTCTATTTACTTTATTTTAATTTAAAAACATTTGTGGAGAGAAACAATAGATCATACTATCACTTAATATAAATTGCAAATGTATGTAATACATTAGATACATTTCCCACTATGAGATATCCTCGTTCCTTCCACCACTATCTCTAGATTCATGACCTTAACACCCTTGAATCACAATTTCTTTTTGGAGAAAGCATTGGGGCCATACCTGGAATCTCACAGGGTTACTCCCACCTCTGTACTCAGGAATCACTCCTGGCATACATGGGGCCCCATATGTCATGCTGTTGATTTAACCCGAGTCATCTGCAAGCTAGGCAAACACATTATCAACTGTATTACTGCTCTGCCCCCCTAGAACACAATTCTACTGGCCATATTTAAGTATGCCTTCACTGGAGATTGACTAATCCTTTTCCTTTTTTCTTGATACAAGCAGTTTTGAAGTCTTTATAAGAACAGATCTCAGAAATGAAAAGAAAAGAGTAAGTTTTTATGTGATGGATTACTCATTTTTACAATTTGTGGCCATGGTAAAACATTTCTTCTGTAATAAGTGAAGATAAATGTTTGTAATGTTTTGTTATTTAAAACTTTACTTTTTCTAATTATAAACTACTGTGAGCTCTGTAAACTAATTTGTAAATGATATATATCTAAAGGTTTTTCACTACAGAACTTATTCATTACTTGTCTACAATCTACTAAACATATTTACTATAATAAAGCCCATTTTTGATGACATAATATGAAAAGGCAACTTTGCCTTTTCTTACAAATAAAGGTTTTCTGAGATACATAATAAATATGTAAGTATGAAACAACCTGAAAAGATTTAGAAATGGCTCTTCTAGAGCTACAGGGTGTATATTAACCCAAAATTATTTTACTTTTTTTTTTAATGTATCTTATTTTTTTATTTTTTTTAACTTTTTTTTTATAAATTAAAGCCTTATGAATTAAAGCTTGAATATGAGATGTCCCTCTACCAGAGTATCTTAAGTTTCTGTAAAAATCCTAATATATCTGTAACACAAATGATGAAACAAAATTGGTCATACATAGTAATGTACATTGAATTCTAATTTTACCATAAAAATACAACAGATAATGATTTTTTAGTGTAAGGAAATACACACTTCAATTTTTAACCTGTAAGCTTACTGGGATATTACAGGTAGAGTTCATGTAATAAGTTCCCATGGGAAATATGTGGCAAATAAATAAATAATATGTTCTGGCACAAAAAAACACAGTCTATTACCAAAAAAAAAAAAAAAGCTAAGAGTTAGCTACAGTGAGAATTCTGGAGAATTTAAATGAAAATTATCTCTGAATATTCACTTGAACTTTCATCAATGTAAGCATGTGATCAATTATCTAAGGTACAGAGAAAGCCAGTATGTATTTCAATCTGTAACTCGAATTATCTGAAAATAACAGATAATAGAGCTGATAATAAAATGTTGACTTTCTTAGAGCTAGACTGAAATTATTATAGTTTATTAGAGAATATATAAAAATAGATTATATCTAGTGATGATAATATGAAGACTGGTTAAGTATTCTGAAAATGTTAAAATAGACTCACGATCAAACCACACCACATGGGAATATTCAGGAATAATCAAAAGAAAGCAAAAAAACCCATAAGCAACCATCATAAATCTCATCACTTGTATGCTTCAAGTAGTTTCCAAGACTAAGTAGAAAGATTTGTGACATTAGTGAGATAAAGAGAACTAAATGTATTGCAAATGAACATAAATGAGTAGTTTTATTTAATTAGGTTATTTTAAGTGGCTATTTTTAAATTATTATATAAGTTCAAAAGGATTAAAAAATAGAACACGTGATTTTTCTCAATCTACAACAACTTGCAGACACGAAAATTATATGTTTTAGGTAAAAATTCTATATGGGATTAAAAGTAGATTAGTTACAATAAAAGAAAAGAATTTGACTTAATTTACAACTGTGGTAAATATTAAAAATAAAGAAAAGTTACTAATAAAATGAATAATAAATTAGTGAGTCATGGTATAATATAAAGAAGCTAAATACATAAGTAATTTTAACTTTCAAAGAAAATTAATACTGCAGGTAAAATATATTTATATATTAGAACCCAATTTCTCTAAGACATATAAGCTAGATACCCCAAAATCTTGAAACTAAGCACACCACAAACAAAATAAACTTAAAAAATGGGCAAAGTGATGAAATCTGTGATAGAAATAAGAATTTATAATTAACCAAACCATGATCTCTGAACAAAAGTAGTGAAATAAACCAATTAAAATATTCTAGTGTGAGTATTGTACTAGTTTTTTATAAATTGTCATTAAGGACACAATAAGATATATATGCATTTAAAAATGATTTTTAACAATGGAATAAATGTTATAATAATTTCTAAATATAAGACTTATAAAATACACAATCGAATCTAGTGGAATAACAGGAAAGCTGTTTTGAAAGAAATATTGGTAAAATTTACAAATTGCCTTTCAGAATATAGGTATATATATATATATATATATATATATATATATATATATATATATATATACACAAATTGACAGATAAAGTAGTAATGGCTATGCAAGTGGAAATTAGTAGAAAGGAATGAATAAAATGTTCTATTTATTAATGATAGTAGTAGAATATTGGCAGTATGTTATATTCATTCACTGAGTTAAAAGAAAAGCCTCTCCTTTAACTTACATAATATTATAAAGCAACACCATAATATATTTTTAAATGCATATGTAAAAACTGAGACTAGCTAATTTTGAGACTATATTATCTGGTTGCTGTGGTGATGAATTTATTGACTAATGCTCTATTTAAACCTAACTTGTATAGTTCCTGCTACAGTCGACTATAACCCAATAAAGCACAATAAAACTGTGCTCACAATAGTGTCTATATGCTTATTGTTTTTATATAAGTTTTCCTTATATAAGATTCCATATGTAAGATTCCCAATATAAGATTTTAGAAATCACATATAGAATCCTTTTAATTAAAGTCATTGGCAAAGAATATATTTTATTGAAGATTTGTTACTTTTCAGTTTTTAGATAAATTCATTGCTTAATTTATAATAATAGAAAAAACGTAGATTGGTCCTTTTTTGGAAGGGGTAAAATAATTGTCAGTAAATCTTTTTTAATAATCTAGAGTTTACTACATTAAGAAAATCTCGAAGAATATTGGGAACGTATTTGTTTTTGCTTGGGGCCACACTTGTCAGAGACAGGTACTCTTGGATATAGGGAACAAAACTAAGCATGTGTGAACATATGATGAGAATGGCCACACACTAGGCACCAAATTAGTGCTTGTTTGTTTGTTTTTAAGAATTTGAGGCTTATTTTATTTATTTGTATGTTTCTTAATCAAAGTACTAAGTAAAAGTATAAGTACTAAATACACAGTATTCCAAAAAGTTTCTATTACTATATTTTGTTTTTCCCAATTAATCAATCAGCTTTCAAATGATTGTCTGTTTTCAGCCCATTTCTTAGCCTACCTCTACAGATATATTCAGAGCATCAGACAACTTCAATAAGAGTACACATCTCACCCTAACTATATCAAAACACATATGACTTCAAAAGAGAGGTCTCATCCTTTAATTTTATTACTACAGCACACTTTTAGACAGACCAGACAGAACCAATTTGTCATACATTGTCTGAAAGTCTAAATTTGTTTAACCTATGCTTTTCGCTTTTGCACTTTTCATAAAAATCAGAGCAAGAAGGATTTTCTATGGGGTTATTTGAGACACTCTAAGCTATTCATCACTATCTGCCTTGCACAGAACCTGTTTACCTTAGTCTAAGTTAAGAATTATGTTTTCTTCTTTGAAAATAGTCTAATTTCTCTAGTGAAGACTTTCATTAGCCAAACACATTGCATCTAGAAGTGCTGGAACAATAACTCAAGTCAACTGATTGACAGTGACTGCTATCAAATTAGCATTTCCATGGAAGCCAGCATCAGTTATCTTCAACAGACATTATCCTCATCTGAGATTTTCTCAACTGCTTTTCAATACAGCCCAAATCTCTCAGCAGGCAATGAAACAAAAGCAACTTTGTCTGAATATTGTATTAGGACAAAAGCAAAGATCTCTCGTTCTTAAAGTCTATACAGTATTCTTTAAATTTTAAAAGTTAAACGCAGATTCTTTGTAAGTTATACATTACCTCTGAGGTATAGTCATTTAAATTTCACACATTTCATAAATAACACATATTGTGTTTAAGAATATTTGAAAGTTTATTGATTAATGAATTCCTCAAACATCTGTCAGGAAAATAATATACTGCATTAACATTAGATGTGGGTATAATTGAAATGCAAGAAATACACTTTACGTAAAGCACGAAGAGAGAAATATCTTCTCTCGTAAATAGTAAATTTTTGAATCCAAAATGAAGTTTGAATATTTAAGCTAAATTTGCAACACTAAGCAAATTTAGATACCATGTAATAAAATTTAGCCTTCGTAGGAAATTAAAACCAAAGTGTCATAACTTTAAAGCTAAATAATGAAATAAAAGAAACCAGGAATCATAACTTAGTATCTGAAGATACATGTATTAAAATGCTTCCCATTTTTCTATATATTCACATACACACGAAAACAACTATATATTCTTATGCTGTCCTTTGGTTTTCTCAATGTCTGATGTTTTTCTCTATTTTGTATACTACATTTAAATTGTGTTTGGCAGTAAATTGGAGGGTTACCTGATGTACTTTTTGTTTGTTCAAGTGCAATATCTGTCTGTACACAGTGCTTAATCTTGTCTCTGTACTCAGAGATTACTTCTATCAATAGTTGAGCAAATATTTTTGGTTTCAGAGATCTTATGTGGGTCTGCTAAATGAAAAAAACATACCTTATCCCATATACTATCTTTTTAGCCCTGTAGTATACATTTTATCTTAGTAAATATTGTTGTCGACATTTTTCATCTCTTGAAATAACCCTAGGGTGCTATGTATCAAATAATTTTGTTTTTATCTGCAGATTACTTTGCTGTACTAAAGTTATTAAACACATATGTAGCACTTAAGAGTAAGAAAGTTAAATATTAAAATTTTAATATACAGGGGTCGGAGAGATAGCATGGAAGTAAGGAGTTTGCCTTGCATGCAGGAGTAAGGCGGTTCGAATCCTGGCATACCATATGGTCCCCAGAGCCTGCCAGGAGCGATTTCTGAGCATAGAGCCAGAAGTAACACCTGAGCGTTGCCGGGCGTGACCCAAACACTGAAAAGAAATTTAATATACAATTATAATAAAAAGTGTTGAATGAAAATATAATTTTTCTTGAATATTTCTACCATTGAGATTCATTAACCTCCACTTAGGTAGCCAGAAGGACTATAGCATATGTTTTGCATATGTATGTGAGTTCAGAAATTCAGTACAGGGTAACACATGGTCTCACAAATACTGCCAAGTGTGGCTTTGATGATCACTTTCAGATTATTGTCAGATCTGAGCTTTAAATATCAAGCATGAACTATATTGTCAAATATCACAGAATCATACAAAATAGCCTAAAGGCTCTGGAAGAAAAATGGGCATATACTACAGAACAGTGTGCACAAGGTCTATAGTTATAGAAAAATAAGACTGTTCTATAATGGGTATTTTACATATTATACATATGCTACATTTTTGCTTATAGTCTGTCAAATCATATTATTTTTGATAACAAAAATGGCATTCATTCAATAAATTAACTAGCTTGAAATTTACTAAAATTAATGACAATATATCTAATGTATAACTAATGAATAATTTATTTGTTGGTTGGTTGATTGGCTCTTGGGCCATACCATGTGGCATGCAGAAATTGCTCCTGGCAGACTTGAGCAGATATTGACCTAAATATTTGAGTGCATTCTAAGTGTTCAAAATGCTCATTAATATTATCAAAATTTATCGAAGAAAGAAGATGGCCTATAAATCTTACATAGGAAGACTCTTAAAGCATTAAAATAATTAGTGGAAAACTAAAAATTAATTATGAAAATAACTATAATAATTTATTACAATGATGTAATTATTTCGGTTGAATGCTTTCACATGAGAGTATAAGTAAGATTCCTTTTCTTCGAGATTCAAATAGTAATGCTTAGTATTTACTCCAGGTACTGTGATCAAGGATCATTTTTGCAATACTCAGGGATAGCATATGCAGATTCTGTGATCAAAACAGGGGCATTTGCATGCTATGCAGCAGCTTAAATCTGTACTATTTCTCGAGCCTGAATCCTATTTTAATAGTAAGTGAAGATTGCCACATGTAACAAATCACACACTGGATAACTTCAACAACTAAATTGTTTATTACGATTCTGAAGTTACTTCTCCAAGATTACGTTGCATTTCTCTTCAGTTAACATTTCATTAATTTTAGATGGATATTTTCTTCATAATTTATCCTTTTAACTATTGTCGATGCCCCCCATACATATGTGAACATTTGTGTTTGTGTGTGTGTGTGTGTGTGTGTGTGTTCTGATATTACACACACATTTATAGTTTGCTTACTCATGTTACCTTTGTTTTTTGGTTTTTAGTTTTTGGGTCACACCCCACAGTGCTCAGGGGTTACTCCTGGCTCTACGCTCAGAAATCACTCCTGACAGGCTCAAGGGACCTTATGGGATGCCAGGATTCGAACCACCATCCTTCTGCATGCAAGGCAAATGTATTACCTCTATGCTATCTCTCTGGCCCCTCTCTTTCTCATTTAAAAGATGCTGTTTTTATTGGATTAGTAGCTAACCTAAAGGTTTTATCTATATTTAACCATTTCCTATCTACCAATAAAAATAAACACATTTTTAACCCCTAAATTTTGCAGTTGGTGAAGTTCAATTTGTGTTAGCAGTGTTATTGATATTTTTCTGAAAACATAGTGAATTTTGACCTTAAGTTTTACGTATTAAAAATGGATATATTTCAGATTTAATAACTGACTTTAACATTGGAAAGGAATTAAACAATAACATATTTTGCTTTAATGGTTAAGAACTCATTACTAGTGAAATTGATTTAGTACATAAACAAATATAAAATTAATCTCACACAGATGATTGATTTACTGTTTCTAAATGAAAGCTATTACTAGCTAGAGTTCATGGGCATAAGGACTAGATAACTCTGATCTATTATATTTTCTTTATGTACTTTTAGTAAGCTATTAATTTGGATGAATTAATTGGATCTAGTATATTTGGAAATCATTTCACAGAGTCTCACACTGTGTCCTTGAGAATAAGAAGTTATTTTGTTAAAAGGCACTTCCTTGGACGGAGCTGTCACTGGTTGATCAAGTTTAGAAAATGCTATGGTTACTGAAATTCCTGTCAAGAGGGAAAACAGATTCTAGCGACATGCAACAAAGGCATTTGCCTTTGCTGTTTTACATTTTTATCAATGACTAGGATGATTAAAATTGCAGACAACACAAAAACTGGAAGTGATAGCTATTATGTTGGATGACAGACATCAGATGCAAATAGAAACAGTATTCAGGCACCCTGTAAGAGTTACATCTGAAAATCAACAAAATATATCAAAGCAGATCTATAAAAATTTGCCTCAATGGCAAGCAGGGTGCCAAATATCAAAGCTTAGCTGTGATTTGAATTAAAGCACCATGTCTTTTCTAAAAAGAGAGCTGGCTATCAATTATCAGGTAATATCATTGAAAATTAGTACAGGAGAGTTACAGAAGAAAATCTGGATCTTGTCATTTTAATGCTGGTCAGAGATGAAATTCATTTGTCAATTACCTCCATATTATGTTATCTTTATTAATTTTTAAATAAAAGCAATGTTATTTAACACTAGTGCCAACAAATAAGATAGATATATGTGATTTCTTATGAAATGGTCTCAAATCAAATTTTGATTATGATATTCCCATACTTTTCTCTGATAGAGAATAAACTATTAGTATTAACTCAAAGATCTCCTCTTTTAAGACTGATACATATCACAAAGAATAAGAACAACTAGTGTTGGCATGGATGTGGTGAAAAAGAGACTCTTATTCATTCCTAGTGAGAATTTAAGACTGATCTAGCCTTTTTGGAAAACAGTATTGATATTCCTCAAAACCTAGAAATTAAGCTTCATATAATTCAGCAATACTACTTCTAGGAATATACCGTAGGAACCCAGAACACCATGCAGAAAAACCATCTGCATTCTTACGCTCATCGCAGCACTATTTACAATAGTCAGAATCTGTAAATCATCCAAGTGCCAGAGAACAGAAGAATGGATTAAGAAACTGTAACACATTGGACTACTAGGAAGCAATTCAATTATCTGAAATCATTAAATATGTTTGTACATGGTTCAAAATGGATAATATTATGCTATGTGAAGTAGCATATGTATGTAAGTCAGAGGGAGAGTGATAGAATAATTTGACATAGAATAATCCACTCATTTGTGAGATATAAGAAAATAAATGTAGTAGGATAGTATTCAGAGACAAAAGAGATGAAGGTCAAGGAGACATGTTCATGTTAGGAAGCTTGCAACAAAAAGTGGTGAATGCAGTTAGAGCAGAGAAAGTTCCACTATGACAATGATAGTTGAAACTGATCACACTGTCAAAGAACTGGGTGCTGAAAGTGTACGAAGTGATATACACAGTACTCCTTCTTTAACAATAGTGTAAACTAGTTTTAAGAGAGAGAGACAGAGAGAGAGAGATAGACAGAGAGACAGACAGAGAGAGAGTGAGAGAGAGAGAGAGAGAGAGAGAGAGAGAGAGAGAGAGAGACTACAGTAAAATGCCTGCCTGTCCCAGAGGCAGGCAGGGATAGGGGAAACTGGGAACACTGATGTCAGAGAATGTGCACTGGTGAAGGGTGGTGTACATTCTATGACAGAAACTCAACCATAAACAAGATTGTGACCACAGTGCTTAAATAATGTAATTATAAAAAAAATAAAGATCCTCTCATGAAAAGTTTTATTTATTTTGAGTAATTAACTTTCTTATTTTATAGATCCATTCTGAAAGCTTGATTAAGCAATTTTATAAGCAAAAGATATTCATTCTGGGTACAATTATCCAATCAGTTTTCTGACCCTGCAAATGAGGTTTAGATTTGAAACATAATAAACCTGTCAACATATGAGTGTCATAATGAGTGTCTACTTGAAAGAACAATCTCTGCCTATTTCCAAGGAATACATCAGTCAGTCTTATTATTGACATTTACTGTTCAGAATCATTATTTGTTACTAATGCACTTGTTCTAAGGTATTGAAAATAAAACATAGAACAAATAGTGACAGATAGTAATCCGCATGAATATGCATTAAAATACTTGTTTTTATTACAGGATAAGTACACTAGTAGAACACAACAAAATAAAGGCTTGCATTTCTTAACAGTCATATGATAAATATACTGATGGTTAAAAGTAGTAGATTAAAGAGTTCAAGCTTTTATTGTAGATCTGTAGCACATAAGACTCTAGTGTTGAAATCTGGTAACATACTTGAAAATATACATTGAACAAAATTGTATTGCGGCAGGGGTAGCTATGATGGAAATGAACTACTTTCTAGCTTCCTATTTAAAAGTTCATACAAATTGGATTAGAGATGAGGATGTAAAGCCATAATTAGAAGGAAATAAAAGATAATGCATACCAAATCCAGAATATTCTTAGCAATATTTAGGGGACTCAACTTCAATAAATAAAATAAAGCATAAGAATTACATTAGACTTCTTTGTTACCCCAAATGAATATATAAACATGAGAAAGTACTGCTGAATCAACAGAAATGATACTCGCAACTCATTCATATGCAATATTTAAGGCATATAAAATAGCAAAAAAAAACTATGACACAATCAATATAACTCAATAAAAAAACAGGAGGAATATTTGATTTCCCACAGGAGAACATGTAGATACACAATAGTTATAAGAATAAAATATGGGGGCCGGGCGGTGGCGCTGAAGGTAAGGTGCCTGCTCTAACCTAGGATGGACCTTGGTTCGATCCCCCGGTTCCCCATATGGTCCCCCGTGCCTGCCAGGAGCAACTTCTGAGCGAATAGCCAGGAGTAACCCCTGAGCGTCACCGGGTGTGGCCCAAAAACCAAAAAAAAAAAAAAAAAAAAAAAAAAAAAAAAAAAAAGAATGAAATATTTAGAACTAGGAAAACATAAGTATAGAGTACAATAAAATACAACATCACACATGTTCAAATGACTCACATCAAAAATAGCAATAATGAAATATAGTTATAACAGCAATTATTGGTAAAATTTTGGAAGTAAAGGAACATAAAGCGTGGTGTAAATATAATTTGATTTAGTGAATATAATTGTAGTTCTTTCTCAACAAGTTATATAGGCACACAATGTATGAACTATTACTTGGTTTTTATCTGTACAAATATTATAAATAAATAAAACTATTCTATCCAGCCCATTTTAGCTGTAGACTTATTTAAAATAAATAAAATAAAAAGTCCTAATATAATCATTTCCTGAAAATATGACACACATATATAATAGGATATTATTTTCTACCTGAAAATCATTATTTTTGTCAATTTACCAAAATATTTGATCTGGAAAAAATTATGTAACTTGTACTATGACATAAAGTATAGTCAAACTTTATCTTTATCATATATGATTAATTTATATTACTGTCAAATATTTAATATATATATATATATTTATATAAAACATACAAAATTAAAAATATCAGCATACTCATGAAATGTATAGTTTATAAATTTAATATTCTCAACATTTTTGAAATCGCCTTCACAAACTATATCCTTTACTAAAAATTTACTAAAAATTTTTTCTGTTTTTACTTTAAGTTTCTATAACTTGACCAGGTATGCACTTATAAAGATAAGGTGGTGCTGTCTGATAATTTAACTTTTTTACCAATCTACCTTATTAACCCTGTCTTCTGAAATATCTCAATGAAGTGTAAAATTTGTAAACACAATATGTGAGTTTATAATTTATACAAACTTCAGTGAAATGTCACATAGTATGAATATTTATTTAATTAGATATGAGAATGTAATTCACTCACTGCTGTCTGACATTATATATGCAAATCAAATCTGTACTCTTTCTATTACCACAAGCAAGACCATAAGTTCTTATGTACTATGTGAAATATATCCTTGTAATTGCAGTTTTTCTAACATCAATACTTTAAACAAAATAATGAACTTATAGAAGAAGATTCTTTGCACTTTACTCTTTTATTCCAATTATTCTACAATCAATATTTTCATTGGTACAGAAAAATGCAGTAACTGTTTTATGCTCGTGCTAGCACTTCACATTATGTTCTCTGTCATCACAAGTGGAAAATGCATATCCTGGTCTATTGAATTTGTAATTCTATGATTTCTAATGAACTGGAGTATATCATAATTTGTTTGTTCCGTGTTTTATTCTCTTTATATTATTTGCAGCTTTTATTATTTTGAATTGACATTGGATGCATTAACATTCTATTAACTAGTATTTACAATAATATTACAGACAGAATAAAATTCCTATATAATATTTCTTACTGACTTAACTCTACATTAGGCATATTTTATTAAAGTAATCAAAAATACTATACAATTATTCATGTTGATTCATCCCCAGTTGCCTTGTAACTCATCTCATTTCTCATTTTCTTCCACTTCAAGATGGCTTTAGATAAAGCAGATTAGGTACACTCATGACTCCCAGATGGCCTTGGGAGGAGATACTTGTAGCATACAAGAAGAGACAGCTCTTTTGTTTAAGTGAGCACTGTGTCCCAGATCCTTCAATCTGTGGTCTCAGCATTAAAAGGCACTGATTTTGTCCAAAAGTTCTCTCCCCTCTCTATTTTTTAAAAAAAATCTTTATTTAAGCACCATGGTTACAAGCATGATTGTAGTTGGGTTTCAATCATAGATAGAACACCCTCTTCAACATGCAAAATTCCCACAACCAAAGTCCTCTGTAAAATGTCCAGTTGCTTATATAACTCCTATTCTAACAAACCATTTATAACATCTTCTGCTGATGTGGAATATTTGTCAAACTAAGGAATTTACATTGACTGACACATTGCTAAAATATACTTGGATGTTACCATATTTAAATGTAAATTACTTGGAATTTACCATTTTCTTTAAATTGTACTCAGATTTTGCTTCAAGGTTTTCTCCAGAGTACTGTCTTACTTAAATTTTCAAATCTGTGCTTCCACTACTCATGATTAGACTGAATTAAGGACTTATTTTTTAGTCATTTCAATTTAGAATATCGTTAATGATGAATAAGATTTGACGTGTACAATGTTCCAATCCCAGTCTTCAATAGAATGTCCTGTTTTCCACATCCACAACAAATCAGTTCTTTTAGATTTTTGCTTTTATGTGTTTCCATTTAACTGATGTGAAGTAATATTTTATTAGTATTATGGCTTCCTGTTGGTCACCGTGACCTGACAGTGGCCATTTTGCTACAGCCTCTCTGCCATTTTTCAGTCTTGCACCTGCAAACTGCCTACGTGCTGTTTTGCTACAAATCCCCTGAGCTAACAGGAAAAGGGCAACCACAAAAGTAATATATAACTTCTTAGCCTGGGGAAGAAGGACACAGCCTGGTACCACTCCCAGGAATGGAACTTACTCCCCTGGCCCGCATGCTTGAGTTAGCAAGATATTCATTGTTGTCCTGTGCAACATTGTTTTTACAAAGTTCTTTCTCTAGTATTTGCCCAACCATAAATCTGTTAAGAGCTCAGGAATGTGGTCAGCAGACCCTTCCCAGGGTCGCAGGGTGTTTCCATGGAAACTGCTAATCTGGCATGACTTGCAAGTTGTCTTACCCCCTGCCCCACTGCCCACTTTCCATATTTGGGAAATGTTATTTTCTTTGTTCCACCCAATCTGTGCTATGTTTTATACCATATTTGGAATAGTGAAGTGGCCTGCGCACCAAGAGAATGATTGACATTACCTTATGCCTGCCTCTCTTTGCCTTGTCTATATTAGAAGATGCAAGATCACATTAAAATTGCCTTTGAACGGTTTTCTGTCTTGGGTCATTTGTTATTAACCTCTCAGTTTTCTTACAGGTGTGGTCGTGATCTGAGCCTCGCAAAATAAAGGTGCGGCTGTCTGTGAGCCTCTCATCCACTACGCTGGTCGGGCCCCTTCGGGGGGCTTACTGGATACCCGCAGCTTCCCTGATGATAAATTATTCAGAATTTTATATGTTTATTAGTCATCTGTAATTCTTCATTAGAAAGTTTCTTTTCAACTCTTTTTTGTTTTCTGTTTTTGTTTTTGGACCACACCCGGCAGTGCTCAAGAGTTACTCCTGACTGTCTGCTCAAAAATAGCTCCTGACAGGCACGGGGGACCATATGGGACACCAGGATTCGAACCAACCACCTTTGGTCCTGGATCAGCTGCTTGCAAGGCAAACGCCGCTGTGCTATCTCTCCGGGCCTCTCAACTCTTTTTTTAATACTATTATTTGCCTTTTATATGCTAAGCTTTAGAAATGCTTCACATATCTTCCTACTATTGCACTATCCAATGAATATTGAGCAAATGTGCTACACCACACGTCTACTTTATTTATTCAAGCCATTTTTCTTTTGTCAGTTAAGTGATTCATAATATGACATAGTCCCATTTGCTTATTTTTGTTTCTATTTGTTTGTTAAGTGACTATATCATAAGCAGGTCTTTAATTTATTTTTATGAAGAGTTCTGCTTAGATTTCTCTCAGTATAATATATATATATATATATATATATATATATATATATATATTCTGGGATAATATGTGTATTATCCATTTTGACTAATTTTTGATATGGTGATAAGTTCCCCCTCCCTTTTTAGGTGTTTTTTTTTTGGAGGGGTGCACATCCTGTGGTATTCAGTGTTTACTCCTGGCTCTGCACTCAGAAATCACTCTGGCCACCTTATGGGATGCCAGGGTTGGTCCTGGGTTGGCTGCATTCAAGGCAAACTCCCTTCCGCTGTCACTCAAACTCCAAGTGCCTATATTTCAGAGCACTGGCCAGTTTATCCAGCTGCATTTGCTGTAACTACATTTTTATTTTTTATCTTTATATTTCTTCATTTTTTCCCTGGGGTTTGCCCCTTTTCATTGTGTAAGGGTTCCATAGCTACTCCCCTGAGAAACTCAAGCAAGCAATCAAGTTGGTGTTGACTCGTATTTTGAGATTTGTTTACAATTACATTTTAGCCAAGAGACTAAAGTATACCTTTTCCACAAATGATAGTTTCTTTATTTGATGATATTTTCATATAGTATTATGATTTATTTTTTGAGCTTGTCTTTTATTTTACTGTCTTATGTTTAAGACTTTTAAAGTAGTTTTAACTGTGTTGAGAAGAAACTAATTTCTATATTTTATCTGTGACATAAAACTCTAAATAAATATATACTGATACATTTGAATTATATTGGTATAAACAGTTGAAAATTTTCTCAAAAAAAGATTATTTTCAATCATCTTCATTTAAGTCTAATGACTAAGCTCTAGTTTTCCTCTTTGGCCACTGAATATTTATTTGTTTATATGCAAATTAACTCACAATAGTGAATGAAGATTTAATTAACATGAGAAGGAATTTTTTAAAACATAATTTAATTGAATGGTAAAATTCTAGCATTCATCTTAGTAATTTTGTCACTTATTTCCCTTAAGATTACTAAATGTGAAATATCTTTATTAAAATATGATGCACATTATGAACATTCAGAAGTATGTGTTTTGATTTGAGCCTATAATTAAGCTAAGTTGTCCCCATTTTATCTATAAAAAGCATATTGATTTCATTAAGATGAATAATAGGAATTGATTTTCCTGTGTGTAACCTTAGTTTTATGTGTGCCAGTCTAACTAGGCTAATGAAATTATTTTGGTTGCCAAAAGCATTTTGGTCTGGCTATCTGTAATGCAGATTTTAACATGAACTCCAGAAATAAAAGCATTCATTTGCACTTCTAGACAGAACATGTGGGTGTCTACAGGCTGTCATATAGAACTGGAAAACCCAATTGGACAATAAAAATCTTTAAAGTGACTCTCCAGATGGCTGAGCTGCTGTTCCTTCACGTGGAATACCAACACCCTACTGAAGTGATGGCATTTATGCCTGTGTATGGAAGTCAGTGAAATGTTTGAATTCAAAATAGTATTTCTATATTTTGGTTATCAATATTTTAGCATGATATTGAAAATGTAATATTTATCAAAACCCGGATGAACGGATTCCACAAATGTGTACAAATAACATAATGAACATGAGTTTGCCTTATAAACAAGCAAATATCTAATGATATGCAAAATTAGGGTACATGTCCTTGAAAATCTCATATTTTATTGGTGAATTATCAACACGTTTTTAAAAACAGAATGAGTAAAAATATAGCCCTCATGTTTTACACTATAAAATAGTTGAGTGCTATTATAGATTTTATTACTAATGACTAAATGATTTTATAAATGTTATGCTCAGAAACAATCTGAAATGGCAGCCAATAGCTTCTGGATATTTTAGATTTTATTGATATTGTACAGATGTATATAATTACTGTGTTGCTTTGCTTGAATTAAAGCCATCTGCTTATCTTAGGATGATCTGAGAATTTAACAAATTCGTTCTATTTAGCAAGAGAATTTGAATTACATTTATTTATTCATCTATGCTTTATTTTAAGAAATTTAAGGCAATACTCTTATTCCCTGGACACCTCAACTAAAAATCTTGATTTTCTAAGAAGAATATTCATTTGATATAATCAAATTTTTATATATTAATGCTGAATGTTATTGACATTTTTATTGAAGGAATTGAACAAGACTACAGTATTTTTCTTCCAATCTTTAAATTATGTGGTAAACTATATTAGTCAATTTGGTATGTGGCTGTTAATTGCATAAACTGATGTTTATAATGCATATTAAGTGCATTTTGATAAAAATTGTATCATACATTATTTTAACGTTCTCGATATTCACCTTACCTATTACTACAGTCTTCCTGTAATATATCACTACCAATACAACTAAAAATAGAAGATAAGTCCATATATTTAAAGTGTCCATTTCTTGCTTGTTTAAATTTTATAAATAGTAATTTGTGGAAATTCTGTTGAATGAATAACTTTTCTATTCCATGTGGTACAAGATATATTTTTAGTGGTACTTAGATGGCAAGAATGAATTAGCATTCTGAGTACTTTATCACACTTATTCTGGTTTTTACAACAATAGTCACACAAAGTTGAAGCTGTGATTAGAGGACCTATGTTTTATTTCTGTGTTCACTTAGTTTCTTCAGAAAATAACCTTAAGAAGATAGAATTCTCATGACAGGTCAAGAAACTGGCGTATGATACCCAGCAAATCACAGTTCAATGTGCTGTACAGTCCCTGCCATGTGGGAATTATTCAGGGCACCTGCTGATGTATTCAGGTGACTCAAGGGCTATACCTGGATGAGTATTCAAGCAGTGTGAGGGATAAATACTGATTAAAGGCATTCTAGGCAAGATCTTTAAACTGTGATTGTGAAGAGCTATTACTGGGACCACAGAGAAAGATTTTGGATTTAGACAATTTAGCATGCCTGAAACCTGTTGTCGGTCTTATGCCAATATACTCTATGGGTAAGGTCTTCCTAATTTTAGGTCAAAGCTTCTTCCTTTCTATTTTCCTCAAATTTTGCTGTACCTATGCAAACAATTACCAAACCCACACCTTTTTATTGTATCTTTAAAATCTCTTTATCTTAAAAACAAGAGAGCTTACTAAACCTTTTTCTATTTTATTAATGACTTTATTGAAGATACAATAATTTACACAGTTATGCTTGCTACTGAGCTATTGCTTCTTTCTTTTCTTTAATATTTTATTTAAGAAACCTTGATTACAAACATGATTGTGGTTGGGATTCAGTCATATAAAGAACACCCATCATCACCAGTGCAACATTCCCATCATCATTGTCCCAAATCTCCCTCCTCCCCATCCCAACCCTGCCAGTACTCTAGACAGGCTTTCTATTTCCCTCATACATTCTCATTAGGATAGTTTGGATAATTCTCAATGTAGTTATTTTTCTAACAACACTCATCAATCTTTGTGGTGAGCTTCATGAGGTGAGCTGTAAATTCCAGTCATACTCTCTTTTGTCTCTCAAAATTATTATTGCAAGAATGTCTTTCATTTTTCTTAAAACCCATAGATGAGTGAGACCATTCTCTCTCTCTCCCTCTCTCTTTCACACACACACTTATTTTACTCAGCATAATAGATTCCATGTGCATCCATGTATAGGAAAATTTCATGACTTCATCTCTCCTGACAGCTACATAATATTTCATTGTATATATGTACCATCGTTTCTTTGTTTTTTTTTGTGTGTGTGTGTGTGTGTGGTTTTTGTGGTTTTTGGGTCCACACCCGGCAGTGCTCAGGGGTTACTCCTGGCTCCATGCTCAGAAATTGCTCCTGGCAGGCACGGGGGACCATATGGGGCACCGGGATTCGAACCGATGACCTTTTGCATGAAAGGCAAATGTGTTACTCCCAAGCTATCTCCCGGGCCCCTACCATCGTTTCTTTGCTATTCATCTGTTGAAGGGCATCTTGGCTGTTTCCAGAGTCTTGCTATGGTAAATAGTGCTGCAATGAATATAGGTGTAAGGAAGAAATTTTTGTATTGTATTTTTGTGTTCCTAGGGTATATTCCTAGGAGTGGTATAGCTGGATCATATGGGAGCAAGATTTCTAGTTCTTGGAGGAATCTCCATGTCACTTTCCATAAAGGTTGGACTAGATGGCATTCCCACCAGCAGTGAATAAGAGTTCCTTTCTCTCCACACCCCCGCCAACACCAGTTGTTCTCATTCTTTGTGATGTGAGCCCATCTCTGTGGTGTGAGGTAGTAATTCATAGTTGTTTTGATTTGTATCTCCCTGATGATTAGTGATGTGGAGAATTTTTTCATGTGTCTTTTGGCCATTTGTATTTCTTCTTTGTCAATGTGTCTGTTCATTTCTTCTTCCCATTTTTTGATGGCACTTCTTTCTTTTATCTTCTCTTCCATTTTATTTTTAGTTTTTCTTTTTATTTCCTTTCTATTTTTCTCAATACTTGGCTTTCCCTTATTTTTAAACAAACATATTATGATCAGTTATGTCTACTATGTGATGTATTTTATTTAAATAATAAATAACTAAAAATTAAAAAAAAACAAATAAAGAACTTTAAGCCTAGAATATTTCTTTTACCTTTACAGGTGTTCAAAAAACTGCTAGTTACTATCTTAAATACTTTGAATACTCTACATTGGTCAGCTAAATTATTTAAGAGCAGCCTCTTTCAAGAGAAAAGAGTGTACATCTACATCTGAATGAGAGGAATAACAATTAACTTGAATTTATTTTATCTCTTATGGATTGAAGGCAGCTTTGTTTGAATACATTTTGATAAGTTAAATTGGTTTCATTGTTAGCTAATTAATTTATTGGTATATTTATATGACTTTATTAGAAAGTTATAGATTAATATTCAACTAAATTTAATCTTATTTTTGTTTTTTTTCCCATAATAGACAGTGCTGAGAGGTTAATCCTGCACTTATTACAGAAATTTCTCCTGCCAGTCTCTGGGGATTATATAGGATGCCAGGGATTTAAACCAATTCAGCTCCCTACAAGGCAAATGTTCCTAACAAGTGTGCTAATCTCTTGAACCTCAAAATATTAATTTTAAACCATTGCCTTTAAACTTTATACATATGTGTGTAAATGTGCGTATTTATGAAAAGTATTAAAGTTTCTACTTAGTTATGATATTGGTTTTAATCTTATATATTTTGATTAGTACAAAAACTTTATGTTTTGGCCTAAGTGGTAGAGATAGTGCTTGCATTTTCTTTTTTTTTTTTTGTGGGAGGGGGTTGGGGTTCACACTCATAGCGCTCAGGGGTTATTCCTGGCTCCAATGTCAGAAATCACTCCTGGCAGGCTCAGGGGACCAAATGGGATGCCGGGATTTGAACCAATGACCTTCTGTAGGAAAGGCAAAAGCCTTACCTCCATGCTATCTCTTTGGCCCCCAGTCCTTACATTTTCAATGATCTCAGTTGAATAGCTGGTGCTGCATTGAGTTCAATCAAACTGTGTACGTCCTACACAACTGTTTGTTTTGGTTTTAGGGCTACACCCAGTGATATTCAAAGTTTACTCCTGGCTGTCCACCTGGAAAAATACTCTTAGGAGCACTCTGTAGGACCATATGGAATACCAGTAATAGAACCATGTTGACTGCTTGCAGGGAAAGAGCTCTATGAACACTAATATTTCTTTAGCCCTAGCAACACAATTCTTGATTTGTTAATAGTGTATAAATATGATAATTATATGATCTTATTATTTATCACTTATAATATTTTATTCAAAATATTTTATTTAAAATTTATTTATTCATTTTTTGGGGTGTTGGATCACACCTGGGAGCACTCAGGGATTATTCCTGGCTCTATGGGGGACCATATGGGATGCTGGGATTCAAACCACCATCCTTCTGCATGCAAGGCAAACACCTTACCTCCATACTATCTCTCTGGCCCCTAAAGTTTACTTTCAATGTCATATACATAAATAAGTGCATATAGATATATCCATACATTTTCAGTTTATCCTCTTCTTACTGCCTCAATTGCAATATAGAGGCATATATATTATATATTTATATTTTATTTATATGTATATATTTTCTTTATATTCATATATTAATATCTATAATATTATCTATATTATTTGTATGATATAAATATATATGATATATGCATACATATATGATATATGTATTCCTATATAATAAGCATATATTATATAATATATGATATATGTGTATATTAAATGTTTATAAACAATACATATATGATATAAAGTTATATTTTATATGTAAATATATATTAAGTTGGGGATCAGAGTCAGGATACTAATGAAGTCACACCTGGATTAGTACTCCATAGTTCTTTCTATAAAAGCAATTGACATTGTGCTGTGTGTTGAGGATCCAACCCAAGTCTCCTGATAAAAGAATCTACTTCACCTACTTTGAAACATTTTCCCCAGGTTTATTTTTAGTATAACTCAAAGAATTCAGTAGGATAAATGGTTTTTATTTTTGTTTCTGTTTTTCCTGTTTTTGTTTTTGGGGCCACACCCGATGACACTCAGGGGTTACTCCTGGCTATGCGCTCAGGAATCACTCCTGGCTTAGGGGACCATATGGACGCTTGGGGATTGAACCGTGGTCTGTCTGTCGGAGGCTACCACACACAAGGCAGATGCCTTACCACTTGCACTACCCCTCTGACCCCTTCATTAGGGTAAATAGCTTAATAAAATTAAAATTTAATGCATTGATGGGGAAATAAATAAGGAATGAAATAAATATCCAAGCCAAAGTCAAGAATAATAGAATCAAGGTACCTAAACTTTAACAATCTAAACTAAATGGGCCTATTATAATGGCAGGTCAGGAGGCAAAGTGTGGTGACATAAAATACACTCTGTAGTTATTGGTGGAGTGAGGTTGACACTGATGGTGGGAAGGACCCTGAATCATTATATATCTGAAATTCAACTATGAAGGACTATGTATATCACAATAGTTTCAATAAAATAAAATTAAAAAAAGAAGATGCCTATCCCAGGGCAGAGTCTGAAGTCCAGCCCAACACACTAAGAGATATACATGGTTATTAGGGCCCTGACAGGAGTGAAAAGAAATTTCCTTTGTAATTTTAGTAGTTGATAAATGTACCAATTAAAAGCACCCATTAAGGCAAAAAAATAAATTTTAACCATTTTTTAATTTTTTTTTAATTTTGTGGTCACATCCAGTGGTGCTCAGGGGTTACTTCTGGCTCTGCACTCAGAAATCACTCCTGGAATTCTCTGCGGACTATATGGCATGCTGGAAATGGAATCTGGGTCTGTCCTCGGTCAGTTGCATGCAACAAAAATGCTTTACCAATGTGCTATTGCTCTAGCCCAAATTTTAACCATTCTTAATAAACAAGGGATGAGTCCAATATCCTAGTAATTTATTGATACCTGGTTACTATAACCTAAACTTGGTTTCTTTGAAATCTTGTTGCATTGTTCAAATATTCAAAAGACTAACAAAGTCTATGTCTTTAGAAGTCACATATTTTTAATTATCTTATAAAAGGTTTATTTTACATTTAATATCAAATGATGATACTATATTTTTTATATGTAACCTGTTTCAGTGTTCTGATTTTAAACCTCTATAATACCCCTCATTCATTGTCATTATGTGTCTTAAATATTAATGCGAAGGATTTGTAATTCACTTTGGCCACAATAAAAAAAATGAAGAAGGTGAAGAGAAAGCTGAGATTTCACACATCAAGAGGAGAGTCATGAGGGGCACGTGTACACGAGCAGCAAGGGCCAGCAACACAAATGTACCCTTTCTTTGTATATGTTGATGTTTCTCCCAAGTATAGAGTTTCTCCCAAGCTGCCTTATGTAGCTTTCTACCTAAATAAGAATATATTGCTTGAGTGGTTGCCAAGTGGAAGAATTGGGATCAATTCAAATGCATCACCTGACCTTTTGCCTTTGCTGACATTAGTCCTCTCTGTAGGAAGTCCAGCATTCTCTGGGGCTGCAGAAGTGCCAGCTAGTGTTTGATCAGACCAGTTCCTTTGACTGTAATGTGGGTCTTAGAAATACAATGTTTAGCAGATTAAGGCCATTAATAATGTAACTTCTTAAAAAATAGACAAAATTTTTAGTATATGTGTTCATTAAACAAGCCACATGTCTCAGGTATAGTTCACAAAATTTTAGCTTTACCTTTTCTACTGTACTATACAACTTTTCGCTCTCATTTATAAACTTATTTTTCTTTTAAAAGTCATTGGTAAAATGTACAAATGTAGTATGCCAATATAAGAGTTAAGACGTTGCTTATTATGTTTCACTTATTTCAAAAATTTTATTTTTTTTGGTGAAAGCTGAAAGTTAATATTTGATTTGTAAACATATATATGTTCTCAAAATTTTGGCGACTTTTTTAAAATAAAATTTACCTCAATTTATTACTTTTGTTTTTAGGTCACACCCGGCAGTGTTCAGGGGTTACTCCTGGCTCCATGCTCAGAAATTGCTCCTGGCAGGCTCGGGGGACCATATGGGGCACTGGGATTCGAACCGATGACCTTTTGCACGAAAGGCAAATGCCTCACCTCCATGCTATCTCCAGGGTCCCAATTTATTACTTTTGTTTGGGGGCCACACTGACAGTCCTTGGTGGTTTTTCTTTCAGCAATTATTAATTTTAATTTTTATATGTGGGAGATTCACTTAATAATGTATAGGATATGCTACGAAGAGACATGAATAATGTCACCCTTATGCTCATAAATACTGCATTTTTGTTCACATTAGTGTTACAAATTCTCTCTTCTTGTATAAGCTCCTTTAAGTTTAGTATACATAGATTTGAATTTATTTTTCATGCTTAGAACTTGAAATATATCTAAGCTTAAGGTCTGAATTATTATACTTAATGTTTTCATTTTGAGTTTTCTATTAAATATTTAATATAATTTCTTAATATAGTATACATAGACCTAATTAGGTATTTATTTGTTTAACAAATTCTATTTGTCTCTTAATTTTATAGTATAATTGAACTTATTATTAATATAATATTCAAGAAAGTTTTTCTTGTGTGCTTCAATCTTTTTCTACTAAAAAACTTCTGTTGCCTCCTTACTTAAAGAAGTCAAAAATAGTTTTGCATGTATTTCAGTCTAATTCTATACTTGAAATTCATATGAATGTATATACACTATACTTTTGCTTTCTTACTTGAGATTAGGTATCAATCTACACCACGTACTGGTGGGTTTCTTTGTGTAAATCTATATTTTGATCACGTTTTTATTACTCTGTCTTTCTCTACACCTTTGTCCTATAAACCTTTAAAAGGA
>PVKC010006824.1:0-30478 GCA_004027635.1 Crocidura indochinensis | reverse complement strand
CAATTTCTGAGCGCATTGCCAGGAGTAACCCCTGAGCATCACCGGGTGTGGCCACAAAACCAAATAAATAAATACTTATAGAGCTTTAGGAAGGTTTCTCTACCACCTTAAATGCAGCTTCTTCCTCTTTTTGGGGGGTGGGGGTGGGGTTCACACCCAGCAGTGCTCAAGGGTTACTCCTGGCTCCACTCTCAGAAATCGCTCCTGCCACACTCGGGGGACCATATGGGATGCCGGGATTCGAACCAATGACCTTCTACATGGAAGGCAAACGCTTTACCTCCATGCTATCTCTCTGACCCCAGCTTCTTCCTCTTTTTACATAAACTTCCTTAAGCTGCATTGATACCACTTACATGATTTTTTCTCAAACCCAAGCTCTTCAACCCTACCATGTTTCCTTCCTTGCCTGGAACTCAGGAGATCAATATCCCCCATGTAATGGGATTGTGAACATCAATCAGATCAACTAACAAATACTAATCATCCCTCTCATGTATGGAGCCCAACATTACCAGGACCTGGTTGCCTATGCCTTTAATTATACACATTTAGTATCTACAATTTGACCAACGTGTTCCATAACAATTTCTTCTTGTCCTTGGGGACTTCCCTGCTTCTACAGCTTGCAATGTTGGTGTTTTCCAGCAGAGATAGTAACCTTAACTAAATGACCAGATGGGGGGAGGGGGGCGAGGAGGCTTCACAGCTAAAATGATAAAACTAAGTGTGTGTGTTTGTGTGTAAAACAGAGCACATACATACTGCTCATATATAGAGCACCTGTCCTGCATATGCAGAGCACTGAGGTCGAGTCCCCTGCAATATTTGAGTCCCTGAACACTAATAAGATATGGCCCTGCTCCCCCTCCCAACACCTTCACCAAAACTGCCTCCCCCCAAAATAAGCAAACGTGAAATCAAAATGGAGCAATGGGGGACATTTAAATTTGAGGCCTACACTCAAAAACTATATGTGTCTCCTCTTGAATTCTGACATCAGTTTCCCTATTAATAATACAAAAGGTTAATTACAGAAATGCTGAGGCAAGACACTGTTCTGGTCCTCTTATACATACATGGAATTCACGCAAGCTAGTGAGCTTATTATGCCCCCTCCCGTGCTGCTGGAAATGGTTACAAAGAAATTCTTTCAAAATCCTTAATCTGGCTAAAATTTATTCTTCAGGAATATTAACCCACCATATTTTTTAACGAAAGAAAAATTCATTACAATTTGTTAATATAACTCTGCTGCCAAGCTGGCTGTTTTACTTAACAATAAATTGAATACAAAAGCTCCCCAAGGCAGGAAGATAGAGTATGGAGCTCTGTAGGTTTGGCAGTTTAATTGACATTCCATTGTAGCCTCAGGAGAAAGTTAATTTCAACACTGGTTATATATATGTACTTCGGTTTTTGTATAGGCTACTATGCATGTACATCCACATACATATATCTATCTTGGGGGTTGAACTACAGCTAAATTAAGAGGTATTTTGTTGTATGTTTTCTTACATAAACTCCTAACTGTATCATATAAAGAGTTGTTTTAGAATTTTGAGAGAAACTGCTTCATCTTTAGTGATTTTTCAAAATGTTAATGTGTAGAAAGTTGTGCCTTTTTCAGGTGAGAACATTTCAAAAAGAAGTTTCAGGACTGGAGCTAATAGGAATCGTTTCTTTCATACTGCTAACATGGGTTCAATCCCAGACATCTCATATGGTAACCCAAGCCCCACCAAATAATTGCTAAGGGAAAAGCCAGGAGTAAGCCCTGAGCACTGCTTAATGTGGCTTAAAAATAAAACAAGTTTCCATTCTGTTATGGGTTGAACTGTGTTGTCTTCAAATTCAGGTATTGAGGTCCTGTTCTTTATTTCTTCAGAATTTGATCTTATTTTCATAAGGGGTCTGTAGTCAATCAAAGATTAAGCTTATTATAGTGGACTTTGATCCAAAATTACTCAGATCCTCATTAAATAAAGTGGGGAGCCTAAACAAAGTGGTGTACTGAGAAGGGATAAATCAACAATGTATCTGTAACATCTTAAGCAGAATAACATGTAGTTCCTTAAAATGAATGCAGCACCCAAAGTTATACTCTACATTAAATTAGAACAAGGGGACAGAGAGTTAGTACAGGAACTAAGATGTATGCCTTATACCTATCTAGTTGCATTCCTTCCATACCATGATGTATTGTACCCTGAGATCCACAAGGAATAGAGAACCTAGATTAAGTCCTGAGCAAATCACATAATAATAAAAATAACATAGAATCATACATAGAGAGCTTGGATTCCCTTTTGTCTTGAGGAACATAGTTTTTAAAATCTAATATGTATGCAGTTACTTTACTCTGCACTTGCAGAACTAGTTTATTACTCATAAAGTATGAAAATGAGAGACATGCTAGGATGCTATGCATTAAACGAATCAACTCTTAAAGAAAAGAGTAACCACCTCTCATACATACTGAGTTGTAGTGGCATATATCCCATTACCGTGGATTATAGAAAAGTAGAGCCAGTATCATCTCTAAGGGCAATGATATTCAGGAACCCAGGATCCATCATTTTATTTTAAGCCTCTTAGGTCACTCTAAAATTTCACCTCCCAGAACATGCCATCTTCATGTAGCTGGTGGCCATATTAGAGAGTAGACTAAAGGATTATGAGGTTTTATAAGTCCTAATGTTGTTGGGGCTGGTAATTCATGAGTTGTAAAGGCCAAACCACAGGGAAAAGCTCTGAACTCCAGGAGAGCTAGAGACAGGAAGAGAAGAGAAATCTGAACAATTCTCCAGATTAATCTTCCCAGGAAGGAGCAGAGACACTAATGCTTGAGGAACATAAAAACAGACAACCAAAAGCAGTAAAGCCAAAAAAAAAAAACCCCCAAACAACCCACATTTCGGCTTTTACTTATTTTGTTGCACTTTTATTTCCAAATCACACAATTGTCTGGGGTGATTTAATGCACAATTACATTTAAAAAATGAAATTAGCATGTTTTTAAAAGCATAAAAGCAACTGCTAAATAAAGCCATAACATTTTACTCCATGCTCCCAAGATAATGAACCCTATTTTTCATCTCTAACTGTGCTTCTGTGTCATGAGGATAGAATTTGGGACAGGAGGGGGGCAGGGAAACAGACCTTCTTTATTGAGAGGCGGGTTGGAGTCTTCCTGGGATGCAGTTTTTGTCACTTCCAAAGTGCAGTGTGTCGAAGCATAAAACAGCAATGCCTGGGATGAAATGTGCCCCATGACACCAAATCCCTAAATACTCTCACACACCAGAAAAGAGACAGAAAAGAGCAAATTGAGAGTAGCATGGGGTACACATTTTGTGTCTTGTTGCCATTCAAGCTGCATAATGCTGGCTTGATTCAGGAAGCCTTCGGTGTGGGGGAAAGACTCGTAAATGGTGATGCATAGCTAACAAACGCATCCATGGAAACACATGTGAAAATCATGCCCAACCCTCTACCTTCATGTACATATGTACATGTGCTTAAATGAGGATCATGACATGAGACTGGGAGCCAACTGGTAGGATGAGGCAGGGAGTACAAAACAGCAAAATAGTTAACAGTGGTTCATACTTGGAAAAATACAGAAAAACACTTGAAACTGTGCCCAGTTTGGGCTGAGAGATAAAATTTATGTGAGTTCACAGAAATGTGAATTCTTGAATGTTCTCTCTACAGGTCTTCAGTAATCTGATTGCTATTATACTGTATATCTGGCATGTTTTTACGCTACTTTTCCTATTGTATAATACTGCTAGTTTCTTCTTCGCTGATCATTTTTATTTATGTCACCATGGCTTATTTCTGGCACAACGATCATTCTCTTTTTTCATATTTCATCTTTTCCAAGATCCCTGTTACTGGATATATATTATATACTATGTATATGTCAGATATATAATATATAACATACATATAGAATGTATGTATATGTATATATATACATACATATATATATGTATATGTATATATATACATATACACAGACCTGGAACATTTAGCCAATATAACCATCTACCTGCATTTACTTTTAAACATCACTAATATTATTTTCTGTGAATTCTTTTTGTTTAATAAGAGGTCATTTTAAACCAAAGCACATATTCATTTTATAGATTTAGAGGGATGTTACCAAATTACCCTCTAAAAAGTTGACATCTGCTATTGCAGTTTTTAAGAGTACCTTCTTTTCAGCAGATTACACTCAAGGTTTTATGTTGTTGTTGAAGAAATCTTACCACCAACTTTAATACAAAATTACATGTCATATTTACATTTTTATATTGAAATAATTTTAGATTTATGAATATTTTGTAAAGTATATAAACACTTTCCAATGTTGATGTTACATAATTTTCATGTATTGGCACAAACTAAATAATTGGCACCAGTACATTACTATTAACAGACTCCATCTACTTATATTTTGAATTCTTTTCTTAACAGTCTGAATTCCTTTCTCTTGGATTGTCATGCTTATGCCTTCTTTTGGAAATATAATTGCATGTTGTTTTCCAAGATCTTTGTGTAATCTTTTTGATGAATTTATGTTGTCTATTTTAAGTAGAGTGCACTCAGAGCCTTTGAAAGTAGCAAAAGTGCCCAGTTACCTGTCTCAAAATAAGCATTTTGTCAGTAGGTCCACCCAATGGTAGACCTTATATATATGTATATATATACATATATACAAATATATATTTGGAAAATAATATAATACAAGTGTGGCTTTTAACTAAAATTAATTAAGCCCAATCTATTTCTGGATTTATCAGTTAAGCTCTTGTGTTGCAAATGTCAAAAAGCCAAACCCAACTTGATTAAACCTGAAAGATAATGAATAATCCAGTGTAAGGAGAAGGTCACGGGTACTATAGCTAGATTCAAAAACCCATGTTGTCATTATATTTTGTCAGCTCTATTTTTTGTAGATATTGACTTTATTTAATCAAAACGTATAGAGGGATACAAGGGCTTCCATCAAACATTTCGTGGGTGGCTTATTTCTGAACCCACTGCAGTGACACAATGGATTAAGCTTAATGACCTTTCCCAAAGATAGTGTCTACTTCTAGATATAATGGAATCTCTTGTATTGAGATTGGGAGAAAGTGTCACTCTAAATTAAAATTGTGAGCTGTCTACAGGAGTGAATATTATAAAATGAAAACAGGTCTATCTATTCTTGCTATATCTCATACATGACCATTTAAAAATCCACTTTAAATCAAATGAGGTTGCAGATAACACTAAACTACCCTAAGTATTGCTAACAATCCAACTTAAAGGAAAACAGGAAGATATATTTTTTTCCTTTCCCTTTTTATCTGTAGGAAGATCTGCTCAAAGACACAGAGTCAACTGATACTAATTGCCCATTTTTATAGTTTTTATTTACGGATCACTCTTCTCCTCTAAACTATTTATACATAGTATTTGATACCACATAGAATATTTTGCACTCAGTACCGGTTTTTACAATGGTCTTTCAACCTTTATGCCTATGATTAACTCATTTTGTACCAATGATCGAATATCCCTGGTACTTTCAGAAACACATTGGAAATTTTGAGGTTTTCATGAAATCAGCATTTACTTCATCAGAATTTACTTCAGAGATTTAGATCTTTTGTTTAGATCTTCTCCTGTGTATCTTCTGGTCTTCCTTTTGTTTTGCTATGCACCTTCTCTGTTGTCAAGGATACTTAACTCTATTCTTTTCTCTATACAGACCACTAAGTATTCTATTGAAAGGCCTAATTAGGGGCCCAGGAGGTAGCATGGAGGTAAGGCATTTGCCTTTCATGCAAAAGGTCATCGGTTAGAAATCCGGTGCCTCTTATGGTCCTCCGTGCCTGCCAGGAGCAATTTCTGAGCATGGAGCCAGGAGTAACCACTGAGCACTGCCGGGTGTGACCCAAAAACAAAAACAAAAAACAAAAAGAAAGACCTAATTAAATGTGTATAGTCCTCCCCCCTGTACATTAATCCCATTGCCTTCTTGCTCCACAGACTCAAGTACCTACCTAATCTAAGAATTACCAAAGGTTCAAAAGTCATCAAGAGCATAGCATTTGTATTTCATAGACATGATATAATAGCTAGGAAAATGTCATCTCATGAATTGTTGTCTCAACAAAGCAGAATAAAAACAGATGAAAAGAAGTAAATATAGAGTCTGGCAGAGGGATATTCAGGGACAATGAGAAATTTTCAATTTCCTAACTACCATATTTATTAGTATTTTGAAGGCTAAAAGGTTGCTTTCAACGTAAAACATTGCTTTAGGGAGAGCAAGAGAGTTGTTGAAATAACGAAGAAACCTTTATGTCATTATAGAAAAATTCTTAAAAATCAAATTGTATTATATACTAGTATGTGTATATTTTTATAGTTAATTTTCTATTTCTGATTCATTAAAGAATAGTGGTTAAGAGCTCAGGTTTTGGAATCGAGAGACTTTTTGCCATCACTTCTCATACTACTTGAATATCTTTGAATAGTATGTAACACTATTTGAAACTCAGTTGCAAGACCTAGAAAAAGATTATTCAAGTAACTAACAACAGTACCTACATCATAACATTGTGTAATGATGCAATAAGATGATGCCTCAAGTGAGTGAACAACATTCTTTATACAAAGAAAAAAAATCTGAGTATATTAACATTCATTGTGTAATATCTGATGTTATGAAGAAGACTGTGAGCAAATAATTTATTATTTTTATTCTTATGTTTTTGATTTTATAATGTTTATATAACTATTAATAATATATAAAAATCTTAGCATACTTTCCAGTAAATTATGGACTGATACTATGCACGTGTTAAAAAGCAAAAAAAGTGGGGAAAAAAATCAAACCAGGCATGCTATATCTCTGACAGAGAAAACTTGGTAGGTACATGTTATTTGCAAGGAAAAAGTATTACCTATTAACCTATATAACCAAGGTGTGTGAAGGAGATACACAGGAAAAGAGTCCTTGTTTCATGGTAAAGAGATTTTTGACTCACCTTAAAAAGGCAAATTGTGGGGACCTAAGAGATAGCATAACGGTAGGGCGTTTTCCTTGCAAGAAACCTATCCAGGATGGATTGTGGTTTGAATCCGGCATCCTATATGATCCCCATGTCTGCCAGGAACGATTTCTGAGTACCAAGCCAGGAGTAACCCCTGAGTACTGCCGGGTATGACCCCCCCAAAAAAACAAAACAAAACAAAACAAAGGCAAACTGTTTTAGAATGTTATACTGATAGGTGAAGTCAGCTCCTTCTCTCCGTGTTGCCAAGTGGGAAAAAATCTGAGCAATTAAATTAGAGAAGCTCTTACAAGATAGAAATTGAGTTTAGGTAAAAAAAAAAAAAAATGGATGGATGTCCTCCCAGTGTGGTAATTCATAACTGATTCATAAAAGAAAATTATGCTTCTATGTCCTTGTTAGAGTCACATTCTTGCATCATTCATTCAATCAGACAACATTTACTGATTTAAAAAAATGTCATGACATCTTTTATTAAGGGCATAGATCAGAAAGTCTGATGTCCATGGTGTTCAGTTTTTTTTTTTTTTTTGGTTTTTGGGCCACACCCAGTGACACTCAGGGGTTACTCCTGGCTATGCTCTCAGAAGTCGCCCCTGGCTGGCCTGGGGGACCATATGGGGCACGGGGGATCCAACCGGGGTCCGTCCAAGGCTAGCGCGGTAAGGCAGCCACCTTACCTTCAGCGCCACTACCCGGCCCGGTGTTCAGTTTTTGTCCTGAACTTGGTATTGAATATTTTGTGATTTAAATAACTGACATCTATGAAATTTTTATTGATTCATATAAAAATTGAAGTACTCATGGTTTCTGATTTATGAGAACAATGAAAATTTCCAAAAATTAGCAGAATAACATGAAATAGCACAATACCTAGTATTTAGTAAGCATTCTAAATTTTTGCTATTGTTGCCAATTATACTGAATGAATGAATGAATGAAAATGCCCAGATACAAAGCATCAAAGATGAATGTTCCTGCTATCTTGATTTTTTTTTTTTTTTTTGGTTTTTGGGTCACACCAAGCAGTGCTCAGGGGTTACTCCTGGCTCCATGCTCAGAAATTGCTCCTGGCAGGCACGGGGGACCATATGGGGCACCGGGATTCGAACCGATGACCTTTTGCATGAAAGGCCAACGCCTTACCTCCATGCTATCTCCCAGGCCCCGATTTTTTAAGAATTTTATCATGAATACTTAGACACAAATATTTGGAATTCATGAATTCTATATATTATACATGCATATGTTTCTATAGAATTCATGAATTCTATATATTATACATGCATGTGTTTCTATAGTAATTCATTTTATCAATCACATATGTAAAAAATTATAAACAGAAAAGAATAACTCCAGACATCCTGAAATTGGTATGTTCTTGGAATGAAAATTCCAGTTAGACTGTAGATCATATAAAATACAAATAGAAGGTATAGAATATGACTTGGAGATAGACAAAGCAGACAAAAATAAACTGATGATGAAAACACTATTTTCACTGGATATAAGAGTTAGCTTAAAGGATGGAAACATTAATTCTAGATCAATAATTGGAGGCATTCATTGTGGAAAAATAATGATAATAAAACTCACTTTTTAATAATATCTTTATTTGGGGTGGAATGGTGGCACAAGCCATAGGACATTTGTCTTGCATGCACTGACCTTGGACAGACTGTGGTTCGATCCCCTGGCATCCCAAATGGTCCCCCAATCCAGGAACAATTTCTGAGAGCATACCCAGGAGCAACCCTTTAGAGTCACAGGGTGTGATCCCCCAAATTAAAAAAAAATAATATCTTTATTTAAGCACCATGATTACAAGCATGTTTGTAGTTAGGTTTCAGTTATAAAAGAAGAACATCCCCCCTTCACCAGTGCAACCCTCCCACCACCCACCAGCAATGCCCCATCTTCCTTCTTTCCCACCTCCTTCTCTCCCACCTCCTGCTTGTAATCAGAGATAGGCAATCTATTTCTCTTACTCACTACCATTGTCATAATAGTCGTTAGTGTAGTTATTTCTCTAAGTGAACTCACCACTTTGTGGTAAACATCATATTGTGGGCCAGTTCTTCTAGCCCTCATGAAGTTCATTTTTGAAGGATGAGTTAGGATTAATGTGTCCATCTGGTGAACCAGAGTAATAGTAATATAGTAGTAACATAATAGTAATAGTACCAAAGGTGAGAAAACATGAACCCTGCAGAACATATAATAACTCATTGTAGAACTGATTAGAATAGTAAAATGACCTACAAGTTTGAAACTGGAGAGATCATATAACTTCATTCTTCAGATAAAACTGTCTATCCCATTTATTATTTATTTATTTATAGGTTTGGGGGCCACACCCAGCAGTACTCAAGTGTTACTTCTGGCTTTGTGCTCAGAAATTGCTCCTGGCAGGCTCTGGGGACCATATGGGATTCTGAGGATTTAATCCAAGTTGATCCCAGGTTGGCTGCTTGCAAGGAAAGTGTCCTATCAGCTAGGCTATCACTCCAGCCCCCTGCCTATTTTTTTTAAACAGAACAATTATGACAAAATTTATTTGGTAAATTAGAAACTTTTCTTGTTTGTTTGGGGGTCATACCTGGCACCACTCAGGGGTTACTTCTGCCTCTATGCTAAGAAATCAGTCCTGGAAGGCACTGGGGACTATATGGGATGCCAGGATTCGAACCACTTTCCATCCTAGATTGGCTCCGTGCAAGGTAAACGTCCTACTGCTGTGCTATATCTCCGGCCCCAATTAGAAACATTTTTTATACTTCTTTTAGATATATATAATTTCTGAATCATTCATTTTTCCCAGCAAATGCTGATCCAATATACCTGTTTCCAAAAAAGAGGATTAGGAGAGTATTTATTCATTTATGCATTTGTTCATTCATTCAAACATAACCCATGTGTTTGGAACAATTAACAGGATTAGTAGGGTGTTCCCTTATACGAGGAGAGAGTTACAAGTATAAAATTTCATAAAATAAGCATATGAAAGGCAACACATGAAGGACATAAATTTTAGTCAAGTAAAAGTTTAAAGAAATAACTATTTTTTCTATAGCTTGCTAAAAAATTGAAGATTCTTTTTAAAAATCTAATCATGCCATTTTTCTAGCTGGACTGTGGTCTTTTATGAGCAAGTCTTAAATTTGGACTGAGTAGATGACCCTAGATAGAAAATACTAGGATAAGAAAATCCTAATATATTCAACCAAGTGCAAAAATTCAGATTTTAAGATTGCATTTAGACTATAACAAATAATTTTAATATGCAGTCTCTAAAACTTGTGAACTCTAGTTCCATGACATTTTCAATCCACACAGACAAATGAATTTATTTAGATGATACACAATCTTTCTAATGGTGGAAGTTTTCATTATAGAGTTTGTATTTTAATCATTTAAGATGAACACCACACATATTTTTCGAAAAGTCGTTGAGGTCAGAATTTTCAAACGCCACTCTCTCTGTGATATGCTAACATAAATCCCATAGCTAAATACCCTACTGAATTATCATGCCACTTTCCCCAATAGACCACAAAGTCGTGTAAAGTGTTCTCTGCAAAATTAAATGTTAGCATCATTGAGAACACAGCCAGTCAGTCAGAATTTGACACAGAATTCGTTGTTGTTGTTGTTGTTGTTGTCATTTTCTTTATTTAAGCACCATGATTACATACATGGTTGTAGTTGGATGAAACGACTACAAATTCTGTGCCAAATCTGACCTGCCCCTTCACCAGTGCAACATTCCCACCACCAATGCATAGTATTTGGAGACAATGTAGACAATAGGGAAATGGAAGTTGTTCTTCAAAATTATTTGCAGATTTTCCTAGATCCTGGTAGCAATACCTTCATATTAGCTCTCAAAAAATAACCAGTCAGCAATGATGATAGCTCGATATGCTAATGACCCAACTTCAAAAATCAAATGATTAAAGCAAAAGCAAGCTATATACCTGAACTTGATTTTCTTTGGGAATTTTACAGAGTAGAATGGGCATCGGAAGATACTTCAGGTTCAGAAGGATCCCTGAAATATGCCAGCCACATACTATAGATATTCTTCAAAAAAATTTTTTTTGGCTTTCCTGAGGTCTTGATTGTACCTCTTACATGGATTTTGTAAGAGAGAGTATCCTTGTCATAAAAATGCTGTTTTAAGGTAACTAGCATTTTACTGTGTGAAACCTTAAAACAAGGCAAAACAAAAAAGAACAGACTCTTGACAGGTCTTTTGCAATTGCAATCAATAACTATTTGAAATGTTAAAGTTCGCCCTTAACATTATATAGTTGGTTTGAAGTGTTTTTAAGAAATAACAACTGGTTGAAATCTGATTTCTGGCATTTGGAAGCCAAATTCCAATGCTTGGCAACTTTTAAGGTTTTGTGCCACCCCTTCCTCAAAAAAATTATAGATAGTGCTTCTCCTACTTTCCCCCAGGGTGAAGAAAATGCCTAGAACGAGCAACAGAAAAGTGGCCAGGCCACAAATACAGATGATCTTGAACTCTAAATCAATTGGAATGGATTTTAAAACAGAACTAGGGCAAGTCCCCGTAGAAATGGAGTTAGGACAAAAAATAGTACTTCTGGGGTCAAGCCTCAATGATGTGATTCATTTTAGCCTGATCCTCAACATATATTCACAAGATTCTCCTCTTTCACTTCGTTCTCTGACTGTTCAAGGCTATGTTTATCAGCTGCAGGAAGAAATGCTTGGTAACCTTAGAAGATTGCCCTGTCTCTTTGTATTACTTCTTTCAACTCTGATGTTTACTTCGATTTTTAAAATGACACTGAGGGGATCTGTAGGTTCAGATGGATTTTGTTAAGCTGAAACTGAATGTCACAGAGCCTTGCACTCTCCCCAACAATCCGGATTAATCATTTTCTCTTTGTCCATTTCGATGGCTTGCTTTTTTTTGGGGGGTCGTTATTGGTGCTGCTGTTTTAGTGCTGCATATTAAAAATTAATGGTGTGACATGCTCTTTTTCTGAAGAGTATCCATTCTACTTCTATTAGCAGGTGTAATTCAAGAAAAATAGGCAGCAGAAACTTCCATTATGATGTCCCGTCCTGACAGAATTCAATTGCAAGATGCTATTACTATTTATTAATTGGTCAGGCCAAACTGTCATGGTTTATGATGTTAGCACAGGCTCACGATTAAGTTACATTCTTGTATTCTCTTAGAGACTGTGTGTTACTGCCCACGTGAACACGGGAGAGCCCAGATGCCAGCCATCTGTAGATTTGATTTTTTTTCTCCTGATCATCCTCAAAATGAAGCAATTTAAATCAGTACTCCTGGAGAGATTTGCCAAATAAAATAAGCATATAAGCATATCAATCACAGATTTAAAAACAAGGGTAGTGTAAAATTCCAATTTTGAGAAATACTCTCTAAAGTATTTTACCTAATTAGCAACCCTGTGCATTTTAATCACGCAAGGTAGCCATTTGTTGTTGAAGAGGTGCAAGTGCTGTTTTGTCATGTCCAGACCCCCTTCTGCTAAGTGAAGAATGCTGCTGCAGTGGGAGACCAGATTGAGGAAATAGGAAAATACTATCAAAAGTTATACCATTACTTTAGGGGACCTGGCGGTGGCGCTGGAGGTAAGGTGCCTACCTTGCCTGCACTAACCTAGAACCGACCGCGGTTCGATCCCCCGGTTCCCCATATGGTCCCCGTGCCTGCCAGGAGCGACTTCTGAGCGAATAGCCAGGAGTAATCCCTGAGCGTCACCGAGTGTGGCCCAAAAAAAAAAAAACAAAAAAAACAAAAAAAAAAACAAAAAAACAAAAAAACAAAGAAACAAAAAAAGCTAAACCATTACTTTAAATATAGAAAAAGGTGAGCCAGGCCAGCTAGCCCAAATAGAACATTTAGGAGAAAGAGAGAAAGAGAGAATCTGGTCCCTGAGGAACTTGTAAAGTAGTGCATCTTCCTGTCTTGGGGCAACTTTTCACAAAGTAGCCCTAGCTCTAGAGGGGCAAAGGATATAGTTCAGCAGTAGGACACTTTTCTTGCTTGCAACAAACTTTGGTTCAATCCGCTGTATGGCATATGTTCCCCCAACCATCATAGGAGAAATTTTTAAGTGCAGAACCAAGAGTAACTCTTGAGTAGACAGAAGTGATTCCAAAACAAAACAAAACAAAACAAAAAGGGAAGCTATAGACAATAAGGGCTGGCATGCAGCAGGGCCTAATTTCCAATGTTTACATGACTTACTCCAAATCAATATTTTCCTATAAGCTAGGCCCTTGCTAAGGAACCACAACAAGGCAATATCTTAGCTTGGACAGCTTTCGCATTTTATAACTCAGCGCTTGCCACAGTGAAGTTTTGTCATTGAATGTCAATGTGAATGGAAGGTCTATGGCTTTTGTGAGACCCTGATCTTTCTTTCCAAACATGAGGCACACACCCCATTGCTAGGGCTAAATTCCAGGCTAGGTAATTGCATTCTGGTACCTAGAGACCCCCTGTTGTTTCAATTAGAAAAGCCTTTTATGCCTAACTCTCCTACCTGTTGTGATCTAGAAAAATAGGTGCTGGGCTGCTAAAAAGCAAAAGTGTCTCATCCTGGAGTGAGCTGCTCTTTATCTTCTGACTTAATTAATATTTATTGGATACCCACAGGGTGAGTGGCTCGGGACATGGCAACTTGGTAATTAAGTGTTCCCGAGTGTCATTTGTCTCTTTTGAGAATGTGTAGAGAAGACCAGAGCTTAAACATTTTAGTCATTATCTGAGAAATTGCCTTGATTCACATGATAGGGCACTAACTTTGCTCTCTTTTGCTCTCAGCTGTCCATCTGGTATACCTCCAATCAAAGGTAGTCTTTGATTTGTTGGATTCTGATAGTCTCCAAGTGATGTCAAGAAGCTGTTTGTGGGTACTGACCAGGGAATCTGAGCTGTCTATTTGTTCTGACTCATTACAGAAAAAAAAAATTCTCACTATAATTGGGGGTTGGGCAAGAGAGGGTCAGTTTGTTTTCCTAATGAGCAGCATGCTTTTAACTCTGAAACATGATCCCCATGTTTCTGAGAAGCACAGTAGTATCTCCGCTGCCATTAACTTTTTTTCCTCTTATAGCTCTTGATTCAAAGCCATTTGAATCACTGAGAAAGAATTAGGCCGGTTGTTTTCCTCCCCTTTCTCTGTCACCCCTTCATTTGTAACCCAGTTGAGGTCTATCTGTTGAATGAGTTTATACTTCTTTGATCATGTCACTCCCAGCCTTATTCCTAGAACTTTGCTCCCAAACTCAAGATTTGGGCAGGAGACAGTGTCTTGAGGAGTAAGTGTTACCAACATTACCTTTGGCAATCAACAAGAGCTCAGTCTCTTCTTGAGGTATTGACACTAGAACTACACAGGGGCATCTCACATTACCCTGAGACAGCTAGAGGAGTTTGGGGTGCAGAGAACGAGCAAAACTGTTCTTCTCCAAAGAGTTGTTTTATTCACTTATTTTTGAAAGGTTTTGATCCCACATCCTATAGTCCTTGAAGTACCACACAGTACTGGGATTGAAGTACAACCAGCCACATCTTGACCTTTTTGTGCTCTGGCCCTCTCCAAAGTATATGTTCTAGACTAAATAGGCCAAACTCTACAAAGGAGCCACCAGCTTTTTATGATGATGATGGAAAAATATGCATTAAGAAAAACTAATCTTGGGCCTGGATCAGGAAGATAGACAAAAAAAAAAAGTCTGGCATGCTTTTAATGTGAGAGATCAGGTTCTATCCCTAGTATGATATGATCCTGTGAGCACCATTAGGAGCAACTCTTACATTGATGCAGGCATACACTTTGAGCACCAGTGGGTGTGGCCTAACAACCAAACAAAAATTAAAAGCATATTTTACATATTTCTACTTTTTTTAAAAGTTTTATTCCAAATTTGAAAGCAATCCATTATCTCCTCCCTTATATTTCAGGAGATCTTGCTCTGTGAGTTAGGATCTTTAAAAAGACCATAAAACTGTTCTCTGCTGTTGAGGAGTCAATACTGTTTTTAATCTGGTTTCAAAACAAATGCAAAGTTTAATTTATAGTGGTTGAAATCAAGTTTTAGCTTTGAATACCACCAAAACTGTGTTTAGTTTTGCCTGATGAATACAAGTATGCCATTCATGTCACCAGATCTACAAAATTGCTTCATGAAATAAAGTCAAAATTCTAAGTAGACATTCTCTAATGTACAGTTCCTCACACTTTTTAAACAAAGGGCCAATTTACAGTCCCTCAGACCATTGAAGAGCCTTACTATTAATAAAAAATATGAACAAATTCGTATGTACACTACACATACTATTTTGAAATAAAAAAACAAAATGGGAAAAGATACAATATTAAAATGAAGAGCAAGTAAAGTTAAATTAACAAACTTAACCAGTATTTCAACTATGGGCCTGCTTTTGGCAGCCATAATTTGAGAACCTCTGCCTGAGAGGAGTCGAGAGACAAAGAAAGAGGGAGTCAGAGAGTGCCGTGAACATCGTACACATGTGCACTGCAGGCCCTTTAAGAGTTGGACTAAGCAGACCAGAAAGTGGCTCCCTTTCCACCTCCCAGCTCCGCAGTTTGATTCTTCTGCATCCCATATGGTTCCCCAAGCCAGGAGAAACCCCTGAGTATCACCAGGTGTGGGCCAAACCCCCTCCAAAAAAAAAAAAGAAAGAAAAAAAGGGAAAAAAAGAAAAGAAAAAAGAAATAAGCATTTGAGAAAACTAGCCCATGAATAATGTTAAGGAAAAAAAGTGGGCAAAGAAAAGAACAAAGAGGAATCAAATTATGATAAGACAAAGCCTGTTATTTTGCTATTGTTCTTGGCAATGATTACACACGCACACACACACACACACACACACACACAAGAACTATGTTTTTCCAAGCTTAGTACACAACAAAGATAGTAAAGAAATTGGAACTAAAAAAAAAAAATAAGAAAACTACTAGATCATATTGTTTGGTCTAAATATTTCTGATGGGGACTAAGATGTGCTTAGAATATTGCTTTTTTCTCATGAACTTTGTCCACGTTTTACTTGTAAATGTCCAGAAAGCTTTTATTTACTTGAGACAAGGTAGAATTCTGATAACAATGTACAGTGACCATACTAAGAATTCCACTGTTTTTTTTTTTTAGTTGAGTGCATCTGTAGTGTATGGTAGAGGAATTGAAATGACCTAGTTCTTCTTTGTTGTTTAAGAATCAGGACTCTAAGCAGTCAAATTATGAATCAGGAGCTAATAGGATGAATAGATGCGAGAAAACAGTATGTAGCAATTTAATGAAAGAAAAATGCATTATGTACTCAAGACAAATAAAATGCCACTTTCCGATTACAGCTTTTGCAATCTATTTATTTGCTTCATTTTCTTTAACTGCTATTTCACTCAACTACAACTTTTAATATTCATTGGACAAACAATACAGAAAATCCTGATTATTTTCAAATCTTTGTTGCGCTCCTTCAATATATTTTTATATTTCACCGCCTTTAGTGGAGTATTTAGTTGTAATGGAGCATTACATTTTGCATGACTTAGTTATTTCTCTTTCTTTTCAAAATGTCTAAGAACATCAGCATGGAAAAGCAGGCTCATTAAATCGTTGATTTTCGTCAAAATTCATTGAATACATATTCAAACTTACTGTTTCACAAAGTATGACCCTTGAATAAACACATAGGTTTTAGGTAGGGATTTACACTTCAAATTTAGATCCTTCTTTCAACTCAGTTACCAAATACACCAAAATGTCTCTGATCTATATCTCTAGCAGAAATAGACTGTTCTTGCCAAGTTTTGAAAATGCCGAAAGCTAGATTTTAAATAGTCATCAAAATATCTTCACCATCAAGTATTTTCTATGAATCATATTTATTTTATAGTGCTCTGTGGTTAACATTTAGTTTTTGGGATTTGATTTAATAATATCACACTAATTGTTGCATATTTTTTAAAATTGAGCCTCCATAATTTATAATTTTATATTTATATTTATAATTTATAATGATTATAATGCTACTCACAGTATGGTGTCATGCATACAATGTTCCATCACCATTCCTTCCACTGGAGTGTCTTTTTCCTCTTACTTCCATCATGACCCCTGGGGTCCCATCCATCCATCCATCCATTCATCCATCCATCCATCCCTCTTCCCTTTGCTTAAGTGATCTTAGTTCTGTTTTAGAATTGTTTTAGACTCTGCTAAACCCAATTATTAGACCTGGTTCCTATGTTTATTTTATCTCATTATTTTATCAAACTGTTTTGCTGTTTAAAGCTACTCTGGGTCTTGTCTTTCTTCTTCTGATCAAATGTCCAGAGACTTTTTTAAAATTATTATTATTTGTTTGTTTGTTTGCTTGTTTTGGGCCACACCCGGTGATGCTCAGAGATTAGTCCTGACTATGTGCTCAGAAAATGCTCCTGGTTTGGGGGGACCATATGAGACACTGGGGGATCCAACCGCTGTCCGTCCTAAGTTAGCGCGTACAAGACAAATACTCTACCACTTGTGTCACCACTCTAGCCCGTCTTTTGTCTTTTTAAGACAGAAAATTATCTATTTTCTCCACTCTCTGACTCAGCACTCATCTTTATTTTTACCTGTTACCTATATTTTATAAAATGCATTTTATTGGGGCTAGAACAATAGCACAGCGGTAAGGCGTTTGCCTTGCATGCGACCAACACAGGATAGACGGTGGTTTAAATCCCAGCATCCCACATGGCCTCCCGAGCCTGCCAGGAGCGACTTCTGAGCATGAGCCAGGAGTAACCCCTGAGCACTGCCAGGTGTGACCCAAAAACAAACAAAGAAATAACCAAAAATGCATTTTATTAAAAAAAAAAAAACTTAAATTTTCATCAGTCATTCTAGTTGAAGTTCATTGTTAATTTTAAGGGGTTAAGGGTAACATGTGCTATTAATATATGCAAATGCAAACATTTCATGAGTAGGTATAAAATGAAAAAAAATGTAGGAATAAAATGAGAATTAAAAATATATTGCACAGCACCGTCATTTATGTTATTAAGTTAAAAAATAAAAGCACATAATTAAAAGCATTAAGAGCATAATATGGGTACATTTTCACATCCTACTTTCTTCCTCTTTTATCAATCTGTTACTAAACTGAAACAGGGCTACAATGGAAGCTAAATCTTTAGAGAGGAGGAGAGTAAAAAGTGGTCTAGGAAAATACAAAAAAGAGGAAGTAAAGTAGCTTAGGAGGATGACAGCTCTTAATGCCAAAATGATGATGGAAATAATCCCAATGTGTAGGCGTGTGTATTTCCTCAGGAAAATACTCTCCTCCTCCCTTCTAATTTTTCTTTATATTTAGTGTTTAGAAATAAATAAGGGACACAAAAATTCTATGATCCGTTATTTAAAAATAACAAAATATGATCATCAAGATTCAGGTATTTTTGAGGATTGACAACTACTTTTGGGTTAAGAGTCCACAACCTGAGAACTGATCTATAGAACTGAGTTTACTAAGTAGGGAATCAAAGGGACATGGGGGGCATTTTTTTAGAAATTATTATTTTAGAGAATTATATGCATACAATGTGATCCTGTACAGTAGCTGTAAAAAGAAAATAGAAGAGCAAACCAATGCAACTCTGACCAACAGTACAGAGATAACAAAAAGCTGTAAGGTGGGTGGGAAGTTCTAATGAATAGTCATGAACAGATATTGATATTTTGGTTCTGGATATGAGCCAATACTATACACCTAGAATAACCAACCATTAAAATACCTGCTAACTACTGTTTTCTCATTTGAAAAAGACTTATTTTATGAAAGGAGGGGCAGTAAAGTTAATTGTACGATTTAGTTTTGTGCTTGCTTGTATTTATATTTTGTTTTGTGCTTTTCTTTTATAAAGCTATGTAAGAATATTTCTCACAAAACTTATCTTTGCCTGCCTAATATAAAACAGAAGCAGATTTTATGTTCACTGGAGAAATCCTTGAGTTCTTCAAATGAAACTTGTTAAAGTATAGTATTACTATTCTGTTATTAGGGTTATATTAGGCAACTAGCATTATTCATTATTTCTAAATAAAGTGAAATGTGGACCCCCATGCATGAAGATATTTATTACTTATTGATATTTAAAGGTTGTTAAATTAATCTTATTTAAATTACTCCTACTGTCAACCACTGTTACCATAATTTATTATATAGTATTACTTGAGGGTTTTCTTTTCGTTTAATATAAAACTTGCAAAAGCAATATATTGCCTCTAGAATTTTTTTCTGCAGTTCACTGTAACTGTGACTAATTCATCACAGCTGTTTAGACATGCAAAATCTATAATACTTCATGATGTTGATTTTTCTGTTTCTGTTTTCTAAGACTGAAGCTTGACTTGAAACCATATAATGAAAAATTACATGCATGTTCACAGAAGAAATACTGTTTTAACCACTTGGAGGTGGAAAACCATTGAGAGATGGTGTCTATTGAAAGTTCCAAAACTTCACAGAAAATTGTTGAGTGTTTCCATGGTATTGAGGGCTGAGTGCTCATTGTTTAGTTAGATTTAGAATTCAGCTCCTATTAGTGGCGAACCTCCATTAGATGGCTCCAAATTTCTTCCAAAATGTAATCATCCACCAACTCTCTGTGACCGCTTCTCATCTCTGCTATAACCTCACCACCCTCCAGTCTGTATTCCTTCTATCCTACTTTCCTCTTCATCTTTTTGTCTTAAGGACTAACTGCCTTTAGCACTATACAGAAAGACAGGCTGGAGGTAAGAAGCCAAGCATTGCTTTCCATTCTATCACCTGTTAGCAGAAAGGGCAAAGATGGGTTAAAGATAAAAAGAGATAAAAGGAAGAGGGAGGTTTTGCATTTATTGGTGGGGATGGATTGTATCTGCTCCAGGAACATGAGTGATTGAACACTGCTGTACTTGTGTTGTGTTTGATATTTAAACTGATGCTATCATTTTCTTAGTGATGATTGAAAGCTGCCTTGGCATCATTATCTTGATATTCAAATGATGGCATCATTATTTGGGCTCGCATGTAGAAAAGGCTGATGAATTATTAGTTACATCAAATCTTTAGCAAGTGCAAATTAGTCACATGCAAAATATGTTTGCAAAATTTATGATTATCAGTCTACCATTGTTATTATTTTTTGAGGCTTCCCAGAAAAGCAGGAAAAGAGAAGATTGTACTAACTGTTTTTTAGAGTTTAAATTATAAAGCAGTAAGGTTGGAAAATAAGAAAATAAGATATGGATAGAAGAAAAAAATTTACTTGTCAACTATTTTAATAAATGAATAAGGGAGGGGCCAGCTAGAGGTAAGATGTCTGCCTTGCAAGGGCTAGCCAAGGAAGGACCACGGTTTGATCCCCCGCGTCCCATATGGTCCCCCCAAGCCAGGGGCAATTTCTGAGCGCTTAGCCAGGAGTAACCCCTGAGCATCAAATGGGTGTGGCCTGAAAAACCAAAACAAAACAAAATAAATGAATAAATGCAGGTAAACTTGCTCTTTGTTTTTAACATATAGAATATAAGTAAGAGTAACCATTGGTTTTTAAATGAGTTTCTTATTTTAAGGGAACAACATTGTAGAAAACATAAACAGGGATTTCTTCATTGAGTTAATTTTAAAGGAGACAGGAAATGAAAAATCCTAGATGTACAATTGCTAGTTATGATAAGTTTGATGACGGGGAGTTAAGGTGTCAATGAGAAAGTATTAAAATGGGTAAAATTTTTACAACTTTGGACAAAGAAAATCTTTGCATAAGGAATTGCTTGTAAGCTCAGATTTAAAATATGAGGAGGAAGCTGTAACTATACCCGCAAACACAATCACAGTGTTTCAATGGGCCAGCTCCATAGACTCACTTTGCTCTAAAGAGAGGTAAACCAAATAATGAAATATTATGGGTACAACAGCCACACAGGTAAAAAGACAATCTTGGGAGGAGAGGGCAGGCCAAACCCTGCCCTGCAGAAGCCACACCTGCTTCACATCCATCACCTATTATTGCCACATTGCCTATGGCCCTGCCTCACCACTCCTCTATGATTCTCTGCAGACACCAATCTGATCAAACTCCAGGTATGTCAGTATTTGGGCTGATATTACCAGGGCTTTCTTGGAGTGAGTGTGGGGATCCTCCCTCCTGCCATCCCTCTCTCAACATTCTCTTACACCTGAGAGACCTGGCAGCTGAGAACATGCCCCACAAAAGCTGTAGTATTAGTAATAGTGCATTGAATTCCTGGACAAATTCATTTGTATTATGCTGTCATACCCATAGGAATACATCAATTTAGATGCCAGTGTGTAACTGAGGTCTCTTAATATTCAGCAACAAATGAATTAACAGAATGGTCAGTTAGCAACAAGAGCTTACTAAACCTTCTGCCAATATCTAATGACCTCATTGGATAATGACTTCATACTATAATTTTTACAAATTTGCTTGTCACTGTACTTCTTTTTATAAATGTTCTTTTTTTACTTCCTTTCTTTTATTTTTTTTGGTCTAATTTATTTTAAATAATTTTGCTCTCACTTACTTGGAAACAAATGTACTGTGGCCGACTATGTCAACCATGTGCTGCATTTTCTTTAAATGAAGTAAAAACAAGAAAAACATGAGTAGGAAGATTGACCAATAAAAAAAATCCATGCCGAACAGATTTATTAGCATGTCCACACTTACAGTGATATGAAAAGTTCCAAGGAATTCTCACTATTCTGTATTACCTGCTCATTGTCTTTTTTGAGGGTAGCAGATGATACTGTTCCTGTTTTCTCTAGCAAAGTTTACAAGGTTTTGTTTATTTTATTTGAGGACCACACTGGATTCACTCCTGAGGATGTTTACGGGACCAAGTGTCACTAGGCTTCAAACAAACTGGGGAATCCTGAATAATGTACACACCCCCTTTGAACTAGTTCCTGTTCAAAGTTTTAGCTTGTTTGTTGCTCAGACCACAGGGATTACAGCTGAAAGGTTGGGTGACTAATTAGGCTGCTGGGGATTGAAATCATGTCAACCTTTCAACAAGGATACAAGGCTATCTTATAGTTCCAGCCCCCACTTGCTTCCCCCATCTAACAATGTTATTAGAATCCTTCTAACACTGACTTGAGCGTTTGTGGTAACAACAAAGAGATTCCTATAAGAACCACCATACAATTGTACTTTCTCTTTTTTGCCTAATCCCAGAATTTAATAGGAGTCCCACAAAAAAGGTTCTATTGACTTTGATATGAATGCAATTCTTTTTTTTTTCATTCTTCTTATTTTGGGGGCCACATCCAGAGATTCTCAGGGTTTCTTCCTTGTTCAGTATTAAAGAATCCACTCCTTCGGGGTGGGGATAGATGTCGTCTGGGTGCTGAGAATCAAACCGGGGTTTGCCCCAAGAAAGCAAGAGTCCTTCCAACTTTAGCAGAGGTCCTTTTACTACAGATGACTTCTTGAAAGCTGGTTTTCAGTCCAGACTGAGATGAAAAAAGTAGACTCTAGAAGTCAATAATTTTCAGAAAAGGAAATGTGTCACTGTCTTTCTCCTAGAAATAGGATGTCTGAGTTGTATTTAAAATCGTTCTTGTAAATAAGATTCAGCAATCAAGTCATATTTGGTGGTACACAGTTCATTTGGTCTAATGATACTTAGGTGTGGTTTGATTTGGGGCCCATTTCTGATGCCAAAACCAGTTATTAAGGTAAAGAAGTGTCAGAATGAAAGGTGATGAAGAGTTGGAGAAGAGATAACTCTTTAAAACTACCAGTTTAACACTTCCACTTCATTAAATTCTTATTTTATTTAGTATAGTCATAGAAGATGAGGACTTGTTTTTAGACTCATTCATAAATGGTTCATGAAAGTATTTGCTGTACACCATTTATAGATATTTCTCTCTCTCTCTTTCTTTTTGCAAATTTTTTGGCCCTTCCAGTGCTGCTTAGGTCTTGTTACTGGCTCTGTGCTCAGGGATCTTTCCTTGGTTAGAGAATGGTATGGGGTGAAAGAGACTGAACAATGATCAGATGGATTCTAGCCACATGTCCTATCCACAGAATTATATCTACAGTACCCTTCAAAATATTTCTAGTCATGATTTCTGCATTTCAAAATTGTCCATTATCTTGTACCTACTTTTCAAGCATGTCTAAAGTAAAAAAATCCAAATTAATTTGTTTGTGAATGCTCTATCTTCACTCACATAATTAGCCATCAGACTTAAACAACTTTTTTAGTATGAAATGTCAGTTAATTATTAATACATGTTATTAAAAGAAAACAAGTTGCCAGAGGCATTTTTTGAATTCGTAATTGGATTTCTGTATGTTCTGTTTGAGTCTAACTTAACTCTCAGACTTCTTAATGGTAAATGAATTGTAAAATTTTTAAGTAAGTCCTGCCTTCAGGAAAATAAAATAGTGACCACCACACAAATAGAGTAATTCAATCATATCTTTATTCTTTATCCCTTGTGTAATTTTTATATTTTAATATTTTAGTTGTACAGATCTCACTGGCTAGATGAAATAGTATCAACTCTATATGTCCTTCCTCATTTAGTGTTTCTAATTGTGTGGTATTGTCTCTATTAAGGATATACTGTGTTTAAAAAATATTAAACATGCAATATATAGTCTGGAAAGACAGTACAGTAGATAAGGAGTAGATAAACTTGCCTTGCACATGCCTGACCCAGGTTCAATCCCTGGCACCCCATTCCATGTGGTCCCCTAAGCACTCCCAGAAGTAATTTTTAAGTGCAGAGCCACAAGTTAACTCCTGAGCATCAGTAGTTGTGGCCCAAACACAAAACCAAAAAAAGGGCAATATAATCCAAAAAGATACTTAAGAAATATATGGTAAAATGTACATCTTGCATATAGAATTTGCACCCCCTATAAAAAATAGCAGTTAGAGAGCTGCCATGTTCCCAAAATGCCTCTTATTCTGGGGTGCCTTCAGGTCAATATGTGTGTGGGTGATCCCTGCTGTGTGTGTGTGGCACATGAGAAATCATATAAACAGTGTCATTAATGTCATGAGTAATGAATGATTTCACCTTCAACTTTCGTTCAAAAGTGTCAGGCCAGTAAACTCTCAATTTGTTTGCAGAGTTCAATGAAAACATAAAATATAATGAAACAATTCTAAATTATTGTGAATGGGCTAGTAAGAGAGATTCGCTAATAAATTATTATTATCAAATAATCATATTTTTAGGGACCGGGGTGACAGTGTAATGGTACAGAATTTGCCTTGAACACAGCTGACCCAGGCCAGACCTCGCTTTGATCCTGGCCTTCCATTTGGTCCCCCAAGCCAGGAGCAATTTCTAAGCATAGAGCCAGGAGTAACCCCTGAGTGTCACCTGGTGTGGCCTAAAAACAAAAACAAAACAAAAAAAGAACCATATTTTTAGGGGCTGGACAGGTAGCACAGCAGTAAAGCATCTGCCTTGCATGTGGTCAACACAGGACAGGCCTGGGTTCAAATCCCAACATCCCGTATGGTACCCTAACCCTAGCAGGAGCGATTTCTGAGCGAAGAACCAGGAATAATCTCTGAGTACTGCCGGGTGTGGCCAAAAACCAAAAACAAAAGTTAAAAAAAATAGAATTTTATGCTTAAAAAAAATGAAATCCACAATAGTGAAAAATGTGCACTGGCAAAGAGTAAAGTACATTCTATCACTGAAAATCAGTCATGAACGAATTTGTAACCATGGTGCTTAAATAAAGTAATTATTTAAAAAATAAATTAAAAACTGTGAAAAATAAAATAAATAAATGAAACATTCATTTTACATGTTAAAAATGAAATCTAGGGGCCCGGGAGATAGCATGGAGGTAAGGTGTTTGCCTTTCATGCAAAAGGTCATCGGTTCGAATCCTGGTGCCCCATATGGTCCCCCGTGCCTGCCAGGAGCAATTTCTGAGCATGGAGCCAGGAGTAACCCCTGAGCACTGCCGGGTGTGACCCAAAAACCAAAAAAAAAAATGAAATCTAGGGACACGGAGAGATATCTCAGCGGAGTTTGCCTTGCAAACAGCTGATCCAGGACCAAAGGTGGTTGGTTCGAATCCTGGTGTCCCATATGGTCCCCCCTCCCTGCCAGGAGCTAGTTCTGAGCAAACAGCCAGGAGTAAACCCTGAGCACCGCCGGGTGTGGCCCAAAAACCAAAAAAAAAAAATGAAATCTACAATAATCATTTCCCCATAGTAGCTATCTTTCTATATAAAATTAGGACTTGTCATTCCACTATGGGGACCTGATAGTTAAATAATCTTTTACAATTGATTACTGGTATGGGAAATTACTCACCCTAGGAAGAGTTCTGTGACTTAGAAGATAAGATAGTCAACTGTAGTTTACTGAAGGAACCCTATGGAACTAGCAAAAAAGTGCACACAAAGTCATGATTTTTATTAAGGAACTTATGAGGCCAGTTTGATGATCTCTCCTTGATGATCAGAATAATTTTTACTTGGAACTTAAAAATCAATTGGCCCTAACACATTTCACTTGAAGCATTTTGGAGCTTTGAAAGAGATGGGGAAATTACATTAAAATGACTCTTCTCTTCCCCGTCCTCCCTCTCCCTTTAATGGAAAAGAAAGGCTGGTAATGCCCAGCTCATTGGCTAGTACAGCTCCAAGTACAAAGAAAGGACAGTAGGGGTGGTGATTTTAATTATCTTTGTAAATTAAACCATGTGCTACACTCCTGTGATTGAAACTCATTACGTTAACTTTATTGTTTAGTTATGAGTGTAAACCTCAGCTCAATTAAATTATAAACAAATCTTGATGGCTCCACACATTTGCAGAATTTGAAAGGGAAAAATATATTTTATACATATATTATATGTTTATATATGTATATATATATATATATATATATATCCAGAGTTAGAGAGTTAGAGAGTGTCTTTTAGCTGCTGCTTTTCTATATATTACCTTAACAAAATTCACAATGAAGCACATAGTTCTTTGTAATTTGTCACAACGCTCGAGAACTATGCCAATGTTAGGAGCTTTTAATTACAAATTGAAGAAGTTAAGTAGGTGTTTCACTGTGTCAGCTTCACAGAACAACATAATCTCATACATAACCTTCTGTTTCAATATTTTCTCATGACTTGGCACACCAGGCTTGGTTTTTCCCTTATTATCCCAATGTCACTGGTATTTTCAGGTATTCTGTTTTTCATCGTGCCAAATAAAGGTCATTCTTCTGTAGTTTTTGCTCCCTCGGGATATTTTCCACAACTGTCAGATCATCTCAGCTCTGGTGACTGTTGACTAATTGTCCTTAAATGAAATATATTAAAATTTTTAATTGTGGTAGGACACAATTCTATGTTTTTCCCTTGAGCGGCTGTTGAATCACTTTGCTCACCTGGGATACTTATTTAGAGACAGTTTTTACTTTACTGGAAATAATGGAGGACATTCAGCATGCCAAACTGATTAGATTAACCTGAAAAGTTCCTCTATTTATTAACTTTCATTCTAAGTTTTAAGGTGGATGCCTTTCATGGACGGATAGCTCATTTGCTTCGTCCACTTCTTTCTTGGAATTATCTCTTATTCTCTCCGTTGCAATATTTTGATTCGTAGTAGTTCCACACTTGAGAATATCATAATTATGAATTTAATACACAATTAAAGCTATTTGACTCTTCTAGCAGAGGTCATTATTATTAGTGGTTACTGTAATGAGCGTGAATATTAACTTAGCACTTATCATGTGCTAGACCACGCTAAGCACTTCACAGGCATTGTCTCAGATAATTTCAACAAAATGCTATTACAAGAAAAATTTATTATTCTGATTTCATCCTAGGTATAGAGATAACAGCAGCTTAGAAGCTATTTACTAGGACTGGACCTCATTTGTGTGATGATCGCCCAACCCCCATTCCATAGGGTGGGAATAAATTGAGTTGTGGAACAGTATGTCACAATGAAGGTAACTTAATTAGGATACCTGGCTGCTCTTTTACTCTCCACATATTTTTTTGCCAAACTCTTATTTGTCTTCTAGCTCTTTAGTGATGTAACTGATGTAAATATTGCACAAGTTTAAGGTGTACAATATGTTGATTTAATATGCTTGCAAGCTGCAAAATGATTACCATAGGGCATTTGCTAACACCTCGATCATGTGACTCAATTTCCATTGTTTTTGTGTTGCACAAACATTTAGCATTCACTCTTTTAGCAACTTTCCAGTTAGTTGTAAGACAGCATTAACTATAATCTCAGTGCTATTTATTAGCTCCCCCAGAACTTATATGTTTTGTGTCTGGATATTTACTCTCTGGCCAACATCTCCTATTTCCCACCCTCAGCTCTCCTTATACACAATGCCAGTCTCAGTTTCTGTGAGCTCTTCTTTAAATTCAATGTGTTAGGATCTCTTTCAGTATGAGATATTCTCTGATTTACTTAGCATAATCACCTTCAGGTCCACCCAAGTTGTCAAAAAGGTAGGATGTCCTTGCTTTTCATGATTAATTAATATACATTTGAACATATGTGTGTAGATATATGTAGATATATACACTACATATTTTATACATGAAAAAACAGGTCAATGTATCATGAGCATTTGCATCCTGAACCTAATACAGCACTTGGGGCACACACACATAAAACTACATAAATATCCTTTGAATTGAATTTAATTTAAGTGGTATTATTTTTCTGTCTGATGTGTTCACTTGGAAATGTGGTCCTATTAAAAGACTCATAATTTAACCTTCAAGGTTTTCAAGTTGATAGTGACTTTGTTTCTTCAAAATGCAACTGCATGTTGGCTAACATCTTCTTTAAAAGAATTGATCATGTATCCATGAACAATATCCACGATGGGGTCATAATTTCTCATAACATATTTAGTGAATTTCCGAGGTTGCAGTAAGCTATCACTGCTTTTGAGCTCTCATCTTACTTCCTTTGACAATATCATTGCTCCTGGAAGAGCACTGTGTATGAACAGGGAAATATATATATAAAGGATCTACATTTAGTGTTTCATGGTGTAACTATACAAGCACTTTATTCCTCAATACATGTTCTCCACAGGAATAATGTAGACTTAGTTTACTACAGTAAAGCAAATATCAAAATAGGTTGTCATATGACTTTTTGTTCCTGGTAAGTACTGATCTTAGTCTGTTATATGTCTAGCTGCATCATGACTGAAGAATGCACATAATTATTATGTAGAGACAAAAAAGTGAGCCCATGCTATTAGAAAAATGGCAATAAGGCACATATTGGCTGCAAGGTTTCTACAAACTTTCAATTTGTAAAGAATGCAGTAGTTGCAAAGTAGAAAGCATAAATTGAGGAGCAATAGAATGAAGTATTCCGATCTCACTGTTATCATCTTTATATTTTATTACCTATTTATTTCTAACTACTTAAGTACCTTATTTTTCTTAATATTTTTATTTAAGTACCATGGTTACAAACATGTTTGTAGTTGGTTTCAGTCATAAAAAGTACGCCCTCTTCACCAATGCAAACTTCTCACCACCAATTTCCCATCTCCCTCCTCTCGTCCACCCTGCCTGTCAAGACAGGCATTGTATTTCTATCACTCACTACCATTGTCATAACAGTTGTTGGTGTCATTACTTCTCTAACTGCTCTCATTAATCTTTGCGTAAGCTTCGTATCATGGGGGGTCCGGGCGGTGGCCCTGGAGGTAAGGTGCCTCCCTTGCCTGTGCTAGCCTAGGACGGACCGCGGTTCGATCCCCCGGTGTCCCATATGGTCCCCCAAGCCAGGAGCGACTTCTGAGCACATAGCCAGGAGTAACCCCTGAGCATCACCGGGTGTGGCCCAAAAAACAAAAAACAAAAAAAAAGCTTCATATCATGGGCTGTTCCTTTCAAGCCTTATCTCTATTGTCTCTGGGTATTATTACTATACTATCTTTTACTTTTCTTAAATCCCACAACGAGTGAGACAATTCTGTGTCTATCTCTCTCAATCTGACTCATTTCACTGAACATAATAATTCCCATATTCAATCATATGTCAGAAAATTTCATGACTTCACTTTTCCTGATAGCTGCATTGTATTCCATAGTATATATGTACCACAGTTTCTTTAGCCACTCATCTGTTGTCGGGCATCTGGGTTGTTTCCAGATTGTGGCTATTGTAAATAGACCAGCAATGAACATAGGTATACAAAGGGCATTTTTGTATTGTTTTTGTGTACCTAGCATATATCCCTAGGAGTGGTATAGCTGGATCATATGGAAGCTCAATTTCCAGCTTTTTGAGGAATCTCCATATTGTTTTCCATAAAGGTTGGACTAGATACCTTTCCTACCAGAAGTCAATGAGAATTCCTTTCTCCCAACATCCTCTCCAGCACTGATTGTTCTTGTTCCTTGTGATATGTGCCAGTCTCTGTGCCATGAGATGCTACCTCATTGTTGTTTTGAAATTTGCATCTCCCTGATGATTAGTGATGTGGAACAATTTTTTCATGTACCTTTTGCCCATCTGTATTTTGTTCATTGAGGAAGTGTCTGTTTAATTTTTCTCTCCTTTTTTGATGGGGTTAGATGTTTTTTTCTCGTTAAGTTCTGTCAGTAACTTGTATATCTTAGATGTTAGCCCCTTATCAGATGGGTTTTGGATTAATAGCTTCTCCCATTCCGTGGGTGGCCTTGTTTACTAGTCACTATTTTCTTTGAGGTGCAGAAGCTTCTCAGTTTATTGTAGTCCCATTTGTTTATCTCTGCTTCCATTCATTCGGCAGTGATACTTCCTTGAAAATGCCTCTATTTGCAATGTGATGGAGTGTTTTATCTCATGTTCTTCTATATATTTAGTGGTTTCAGGTATGATATCAAAGGCTTTAATACATGTGGATTTGATCTTTGTGCATGATGCTAGATGGAGGTAGGAATTTGCTATTTTGCATGTGGATGACCATTTGTCCCAACACTACTTGTTGAAGAGATTTTCCTTGCCCCTTTATAAAAGATTAATTGATCTTATGTCTGGGGAATATTTTCTGAATACTTGTGTATTCCATTGATCTGAGAGTCTATTTTTATTCCAATATCATGGTGTTTTAATGACCATTGCTTTGTAATACAAGTTAAAGTTGGGAAAAAATCATGCCTCCCATCTTCTCTTTCCTAGGGATTGCTTTAGCTATTCATGGGTGTTCATTGTACCAAATACATTTCAGGAGTGTTGGTCCACTTCTTTAAAGAATGTCATTGGTATCCTTAGAGGAATTGCATTGTTATCATCTTTAAAGTTGAAACTGACAGAAAAAG
>PVKC010006823.1:0-30526 GCA_004027635.1 Crocidura indochinensis | reverse complement strand
CATCTCACACACACACACACACACACACACACACACACACACACACACACACACACACACACACACACACACACATTTTCTAATAAACCATAAAATGTCAAAGTCTCTCAGGAAAATAGCATACTAATTCTTTGCTTCTCAAGTAACACCATAGAGAATTAGGTCAATCAAAGGGATGTCTCTGAGCCATGTTTTCTATGAGGAAATCTTTGAAAATACTGGTAGAGACAGATTTATTTATCTACGATGTTTGTTGAATCTCCAGGCAGGCTTTATATATTTATTTTTATTTTATATCTTTATATATAAAAGATTGTACCATCACTAGTGTGTTCCCTGACATTAATTTATCCTTCTTCCCAGCACCATGGTAAACTATGTTCAATTCTCATGCTCTGTTGCCTTTGACCATTTGTTATATTTCCTTAGTGTATTTCTTTATATCCTACTTCTGAGAGTCACCATGCTGCATCTATCCATCCTTTATGAAACAAAATCATGTGTAAGACCAAAGAAAAGACACAAAACCCTGATGTCTCTTAAATATCACCTTCATCTCTCACAGTTATAAAGAGAAAAGCAAAAAGGCTTAGTCGTTAGTAAATAAACTTTCACTTGGTTCTGAGGCCAGAGAATTAAAAAACAATATGATATAAATACATTAAATTTCATGGTGATTAAATCATCTACAAGCCAGATTCAACAATGAAAAAGCAAATAATACTGTACAGATCTCACATTGATATGCTCTACATTAGCCAGGGAGAAATAGTCCCAGTCCTGCTTTCAGGCTGAAAAGCACAAGGTTCTCATTAGCCTGGAGATGGGACTTGTGAGAAAGCCAGACAGATGTGCTTTGAGAGGCAAGTGTAAATAGTGGAAGTGATAATTTTGTATAGAAGAAGTTTTACAATGAAAAAACATATTTCTTGTTTGATTTTGGAAATAACTTAGAAGCTACCAATCAATTATTACCTCTCTTCTGAATCTCACTGTGAACCTTGGAATCTTTACTCTTGCAGACCAGAGAGTCTGACATACTGGGCTTTGTCCATGAAATCTAGTTCACAGTACAAATAGACTTTGAGAGTGAAAAAAATAAAATTGTAAAAGACAAGTAACATGAGCAATTTTGATTGTTAAAGTTGTCAGGGAAGTGAAAATAAGAAAAATAAAATAATTTTACAATACTTAGTGAAAGGTGGTTAACTGTAAATAACTAGTTAACATTCAACTAAGCATCCCTGAATGCTCACACAAAGAGATGAAGAGAACAAAATTTTGAAAAATCAAAAGATTTGTGAGGTCTGAATTGGTATAAACTAAATTCTATGCAGTCTCAGCATATATAGCAGGTAGTTGGTGTTTGCATTTCATACAGCTGACACTGGTTTGATCCCTCGCAACCAATGTGATCCCCCAAGCATAACTAGGAGTGATTCTTGAGCAAGGAGCAAGGAATAGCTAGTGAAAACCTTACTTTCTTTCAATTAAAATTCAAGTTAAAGTATCCAAACTGACTTTTTAGAAGGAATATAAATTAAGACAGGTAGATGTTATCTTTAAATAATAAGCGTCAGTCCTAAACTCCTTGGGCAAAGAGTTAAGTTTTCATAGGTCTAATCAGGGTTCTTTTAATATTTAAAATTCTGTAAGTATTTTTGCTATTAAATTGATATTTCCCTCTTTAATTAAATATTAATGTCATTTATCTTTTATAGTCAATTTTAACTATTTTGATAGTCAGTCTTTAAGTGGACTTCTCAGTTTATTATCTGGTACTAATTAAAAGGCACTAGAAAACCCCTATGATAAAAGTAAACTGATTTTCCTCACTGTTTTAACTTGCCATATTGAAAATTATTCTTCAGGGTTTAGATATTTTCTTCTATTTTTGGCCTTTATTGTCACTATTAACAGAATAGGCTAAAATCCAGAGGGATTGTAAAATATAGTAAAAAAAAAAAGATTTGTTTAGTTAGATGTTATGCTTAAGGAAAACAGATGATTTTGTATTAATATGTTATCCCTAGACACTTGCTTTTATTTCAGATATTTATCCATATCAATTCAAAGTGGAAGACAGTATTAATAAGTCATTCAAAATATAATTTTTTTGTGTGGTTTTTGGGTCACACCCGGCAGTGCTCAGGGGTTACTCCTGGCTCCATGCTCAGAAATTGCTCCTGGCAGGCACGGGGGACCATATGGGCACAGGGATTCGAATCGATGACCTTTTGCATGAAAGACAAACCCCTTACCTCCATGCTAGCTCCCGGACCCTCAAAATATAATTTAGATAAAATTACTAACATCTTTATGATCTTTGCAATATAAGATCATGGACAGAATGCACCACAGGGGAAATGCAATACTTTTTAAATGATTAATTTGATGTATAAGAAATATTAGAAAATCTATCTCATTTTTAGCTCATTCTTTAGACTTTTAATAAGGGTTTATTTAATTTAGTTCTAATATGAACTTTTTAGTGTTGGTAAATTAAAGAATAACAAGAAAGGAATGCATACATGTAGAAAATAGGCTTTATGGAAAGTTACTGATAGCATGTAGCATTAATTACATAAGTCTTATAGTACCCTTATATTTATTTTATGATTTTGGGACTATACATACACCCCTGTGTTTTGGGTTTCATTAAGTATTTGCATTTTTAGCTAACAGTGCTGAGGGCTCACTCCTGGTTATCTGGCTATTCTTTTTTTTGGGAGGGGGTCACACCCAGTGACAGTCAGGGGTTACTCCTGGCTATGAGCTCAGAAATCGCTCCTGGCTTGGGGGACCATATGGGATGCCGGGGGATCATCCAAGTTAGCTCATCCTAGGCTAAAGCACGCAAGGCAGACACCTTACTGCTTGTGCCACCGCTCCAGCCCCTAGAACTACAATTTTTTAAATATACTTCATTCTATGAACAAAATCTACTCTCTATTCTTGATGAAGTGTCCATTTGGCTTTTTACCATTAAGTAGAACTAACTAGAAAAAGAGAAAAAGACAAAACAAAAAAAAATTGATAATGAAAAACACACCGTAAAAATTACAGCAAATATTAACGAAATAAAAAATATGAAGTCAGAAGTTACAATGATACCAAGTGTTGGTTCTTTGAAAATATCAGCAAATGGACAAACTTAAACCAGAATTAGTGGTAGGTCAAAAAAAGAAAAAAAAAAGAAAAGGAAAAGCAGAATTAGAAGGAGAACATAGAAATAAAAAAAAAAGATGCAGAGATAGCACAGAAACAAAAAGGCTCTTAAGAGAATATTATGAACAATTAAATGTAAATCAATTTGACAACCTAAAAGATATGAAAAATAACCTTTGAAACATAAGGCATTCTAAGACAGAATCAGAAAAAAATACCCAAATAGATGAATTTGTTACAAAATTGAAATAATCAAAAATATCCCCAGGATGAAAAGCCAAAAACCCAGAACCATATGGGTCCACTAATTAATCTACCTTTTAGAATATTTATATAAAAATAAATTCTTTATAAGTAAAATGTTTTGGATAAGAATAATATTTTTAACAAAATTCAAAACAAGAAACTTAAGGAAAGCTCAACATTAAAAATACTCAACATTTTAATAGTAATTAAAACACAAGTTAAATGAACTTTTTAAATATGTTTTAATCAATGTTTTAACTTTTTAACTTTTTAAATATGTTTTAATCAAAATTATTAAACAGAAGGACATGTAGTTTTTTGTTTACTTATTTCATATTTACATTGTCATAGGGATTAAATTCTTTTAATCATGCCCTTAAAATTGTTTGTTGTATTTTTCTTGATATTTTTTATTGTCACAGCAACTTTCATGCAAAATTAAATTTGAACATAGAACCATTGTCCTAAGTACAGTGAAAGTCCCCAACTGGAGTCCCTGATTGAAAGTGGACAAGAATTGAGTGAACATATTGAAGAATCACATCTGTTCCCTAGAGGAAATATTAGATGACCCAATACTTGTACATTTGTGCAGTTTCTATGATTCCTAAACAAAAGCAAAACAAAATTTTCTCATATGAAAGGGGGAAATGTTGTTTGTTGTGCAATATTTTTTTGTTCCTACCATATGCAATCACTCTTTAGTGACCTTTTCACAATCTTCAATACAGACTGAAGGTTTCCCTTACTGGAAAATCAATATTTGGAGAGAACCTTAAAGTAGAAGATGACAGAGAAAGAGAAGTGTTTTAGATTTTAGATTCAAATAAGAGTTATATCTCAAGTCATGGATCTTTTCTTGCTGTCTGAAAATTTTATATTACATGTCCTCTTTCTTTTGAAAGAGATATAATTGAACAAAGGTCATATTATAAAGGCTATGATAAAAACTAATGTTAAGAGGTCTCAATGAGTAGAAGACATCAGCATGTAATCAGCTTTTGAATTCCATAACATTATATCATAATTTGAAAGAATCTATAGATCTTTTAGTCTTGTGATTTACAATTAAAAAATTGAATATGCCTGAAATTCTTTGTAAATCACAACGGCTTCAACAAAATTTAAAAAATAAGAAACTAAAATTTTTCTTTTCACTTATCTGGAAACAAATGTATTATGATCAACTATGTGATGCATTTTCTTTAAATAAATAAATTGTGTTAATTTTTTTAATTGCTAAGCTGTAAAAAACATAGAAATGAAACTGAAATTTTGCAGATACTTGTTCACTGCTGAGTTCATTCTTGAGGTTCCAGTCCTCGTATTTCCTCCTTTTAGAAGCCACTCTTGACATTTTATTAAAACAAGCTTACATTTTTTCCTGTAGATTACTATTGGAATTAGTACATACTTTTATTATTATTTTTGTCACTATTAATTTTCTAATCCATGTCTTTTCCACATTACTTCCAGATAATATGATTAACCTTGGTGAAACTTATAACTTTAGAAATGGTTGATAAAGTCTTTGTTTTGGAAAGAACATACACTATAATTTATGAAATACTAAATAGAATTGTATGTCTAGTACATATAGCTCAAAAATTCTGTAAGTTTTATTAAATGAACGAAATTAATTTTAGACTATATTTAGTCTAAATCTGATTTAGACTGTAAATCTAATTATTTAAATTTATTAATTTTAATGTATATTTTATGTGCTTATTATATTTATTCTATTTTATGTGCTTATTATATTTATTTTATTTTATGTGTTTATTATATTTATTTTATATTATTTATTTATTCGTGATTGAGGTTCAGATATACAATGCTTCCTTTTATCAGTATCAACTTTCCTCTTCCACTGTCCTCAGTTTCTCTTCTGCCATCCAGTTTGATCTCTGTGACTTCTAATAGGTACTTACATTTCCCATTTTAGGAGTATGTTTATATTACTGTATACTGTTACTGATAAGATTTCATGCATAGCATCTTAGCACCTTCTAATACTGCCTTCTCCTCCTGAGTGTCTACTTCTTTCATTGTTTCAGTTTTCCACACCTCTGTTTTAACTCTGCCCCACTCTTTCCAAAGCCTACCATCCCCACCTAGGTAATCTTCCTACTGAAGTTCTCTGTTTCTGTTGATTTTGGGTATGACTCTGTCCAGATCCATGGACATAGCAGGATATTGTCTCCTGTTATCTGTTATCTTTTCTGAGTAGTGTTTCTTTCTGTGTATGTAACATAGTTTCTTTGTCTAATCATCTGCTCTTGAAAACAGTTGTTTCCAGGTTTTGTAGCTATAATGTATAGGGCTGCAATGAACATAGAAGTGCAAATATCTCTTCTGAATACTGCTTTTGGGTCGTTGGGGATATTCAAAGAAATATAATTGCTAAGTCAGACAGAAGAACAAGTCCTAGAGTTTTTTGGGTTTTTTTGAGAAGTGTCCTAATTGTTTTCGAAAAGCTGGACCAATTGACAATTTTACAAGCAGTAAATGAAGGTCCTTTTCCCTCTACATCCATGCAAATACTCATTGTTTTTGTTCTTTTTGATGTGTGTTAATCTCAGGGCTATGAGATGATAGTTCATCTTATTCCAAATAGTCTGGCAAACTAAACAAAACAAAAATGTTTTGTTGGCCAATTAAACAAAAAAGGGAAAATGTTGTTTTGATTTGCATTTCAATGATAATTATGCATGAGAACATTTCATATGCCTTTTGACCATTTGTATGTGATCTTTGAGAAAGTTGTTTTTCATGTCATCACCCCATTTTTTGAGGGAGTTGGAAGTAAAATCTTGTTTTTTTTTTTTTTAATTTAATTTAAGAACAGGTATTGATCGTTTCAGGCATTGATATTAACTCCAATACTATTGCCAGTGTCAATTCTCTTCACCATTGTTCCTTTACTCTGTCATCTCCCACTCCCTAATCAACTTAACCCACCCCTGCCTGCCACTTGCCACCTCCACCATATCTCCCACATTCTATTAGTTATCACAATAGTTTCATAAGCACTAATTAAAAGGTTATTATATAACTAAGCAACTATTATAACTTATCATAATTATTACTATTAGCAAATATGTAAATAGTCATATAACACTCTTTTTCAAGTCCCTCAACTAATTGTCAAAGGAGGGATGTGTTTCCTTCAATGAGTTGTTCATCTTTAAATACCTACAGCATTAAACATATCTCATGTACACAAGAAGAAAACCTTTTCACATAAGACTGCATAACATATAGCTAACACTGATTTCTTGACAATGTCAAGATATCACCCTTTTTACTGTTTAGGGTTTGTGAAAGTCACATAAGGGGTTTCTTTAACCATTCCAAAACTTGTTTTTAACCCTGTGGTTAAACAGGGGAACTGTAGAGAGATTAAAGATACCCTATCTAGAAACTGATTAGGGAATTCTGGGGAGTTTAGATTATCTGCAAGGACTTACATTTCCCATTTCAATGGAAAGAGAACTTGATTGGAAGAGAGCAATTTATCACCCACACCCACCCCTAAACCAGTGAGAAGAAAAACAAAGGTAGAAATCTAAGGCAAGATGACATTGCGACCAGTGTGAAAAATCACAATTTCCTCATCTCCTCACTTTTTGTTTTTCCTAAAGTATTCCTAATATTCCATTTGTTTGTTATGATAAGCAAAACTATTTAGGGAAAACACCCATATTGCTTAGTTGCAATTGAGTATTCTTTTTTAAAAAATATAAAAATATGAATTGTGGTCCTTTGGTACTTTTGCTTTTCTAAATTCTAATTGCCAAAGGAAGATAAATATTTTGTGAAGATGCTATTGTTATTATAAAATTATAGTAATATAGTTATCATTGTATTAAAGGAAGACCTAAATTCTAAACACACACATATATAGGAGAAACAACCATATTTTTGTTTGTTTGTTTGTTTGTTTGCCACACCCAGTGACACTCAGGAGTCACCCTGGATCTGAGCTCAGAAATTGCTCCTGGCTTGGGGGACCATTTGAGAACAAACCTCGGTCTGTCCTAGGCTAGAGCGAGCAAATGCCTTACACCATGTGCCACTGTTCAGGCCCAGAAACAACCATATTAATACTCTTTTTGATTATGTTAAAGTTACCATGCAATGAGCCCATCTTAAATCATGTGTTTATATATATAACCCTGCTTTATTGTCAGAACAATCATATTTTTATAATAGTAAAATGATAATACAGTTAAATTAATTGTAATATAATTTCAAAGGTGTTGAATAACATATTTATGATGACAGACTTTTCGATCTACCAAATCCCAGACCTGCTATTATTTTAACAATGCCATTTATAGTTTATTTTATTTATTTATTTATTTTTGTTTTTTTGGGCCACACCTGGTGCCTCAGGGGTTACTCCTCACTATGCACTCAGAAATAGCTTCTGGCTTGGGGGACTATATGGGACGCTGGGGGATGGAACTGTAGTCTGTACTAGACTAGCACACAAGGCAGATGCCTTACTGCTCCGTGCCACTACTCCGACACAGTTTTCTTATTATTAGTCTAATGTGAACCTTGAATAGAAAATTTGGCAGCAGAGGTAATTTTGCTAATAACAATTATAAAAATAATATATATAGTTACTTAAAATTTTCTGATAAGTTTAATGCTCCAGAATCTTGTTCCTGTATTCTCTCATTTAACCTTATACTTTTAATAAGATCAGCACATTATCTTTTATTTTTAATAGCTAGGAAATAAAGATACTGATGATCATTCATTGATAAGGGAAAAATTTATGAATTCAATACAAATGATTTAATTACTAAAATTTTACATGAACCATCAAAATTCGCTTATAATTCTCATACTATAAACACCTGCGCCATTCTTTTCCGCTCTTATGCACAAAGTTGAGTCAAATAGAATGACTTGATTTCTCAAGAATAGCATGACCTTTGCCTTATATCTTGCTCATAGTGTTCATTTCACTTATAATCAATTTCATTTTCTCTATTCACTAAATACTGTTTATAAAATATATTTTCAAATATATTTAGAAAATTATTTAAAAGTTTGTATACCTCACATAAGTATATATGAAAATAATCATTACAAGGTGTCTTTAAAGGCACCTTAAAATAGGATAAAAATAATGAATGCAAAAATAACATAAAAATGAAAGGGATAAATTAATCAGAGTTCATCTTCATTATTACAGATGATATGTTACTGTTTTTGCTTCCCTTCCTTGCTCTAGTAAATGACACTTTCAGAGATTCTTGCTTCTAGTTAGATCACTGATCCAGTGAATCATCATTCAAATAAAGAAGGGAAAATAATGCTCTGCTATTTTGAAATCTTTAAACTACTGAAGCAATAGACTAAGAGAAATAACACTGTAAGACTGATTGATTAATTTTGAATACCTAGAGGAAATTTATTGTTGATATACCATATGAATTACATAAGATATGCAATTGATTCACTTAGGTGCCATTCTAAACATATAAAAATTGCTTTACAGAACAAAAGTAGAAGACTTTAAAATTTGGATCATTTGAAAATAATGCTGAGATGGAGTTTTTCTTGCCAATTACTCTTTTACATATACTTTTATTTATACTCTGTTATACATCAAATCATGATCTTTTCAAATTAATTTGTTGAATTAATTTGTTTAACTTTTACCCTGATTCACATTAATATGAAAGAATTTGGATTTGGAGATTATGGAGATATATATATATATATGTATATATATACATATATATATGGAGAGAGAGATAGATATATGAGGTCTGAGCAAGAAAAGAAACAAGAGAGCTAGTGATCTTTGTATGTTTCTTTCCGTCTCTGTCTCACACAGACGTCTCTGTCACACACACACACACACATACACACACAAACACACACACACACATACACACACACACACACACACACACACACACACACCCCACTGCCCTACAAAGATAGAATGCGAAGGTCGCTATATGTAATCTAGGAAGACAACTCACGAAAATCCAGCCCTGCTGTCATGCTAACACCATTATCTTAAGCCACTAGCACCCAGAACTGTAAGGAATTCCTTAATCAACTTATGTAAACTTAAATTGAAAATATTTTAAATATTTTTTTAAAAATTTGGTATTTTTTGGACATATACTATTTATTGGATATTATTTTCTTAACTATTTGTATATTAGCTCACTTTTGCTAGATAAACTTAAATCAATGACACTTAATTTGATTATTGGCATAGATTTATCTATTATAATCATTTGAGTTATTTTATTTAATCTATAAATATATTAGATTTACATATCATACCAGTTTTCTAGCAATTGTCTTATTTTTTCTTTCTTGATAAAGTTTAACTTATTCATTTATAAAAATGAACATTATTCTTTTATTTCAGTTGTTACCCTAATAAAATAAATATTTATTATATAAATAAATATAAATAAATAAATGCATTTATTTATAAATAAATACATTTATTTCAATGTTTTCTATGATATCTTATTTACTAATATAGAAAGAAGAAAGCATGCTTTAAAATTCTTCTTGAACATTTCTCCTTCCATTTGGAGGATGTCTCAAAATTTAATTTAGAGATGACAATTTCTTAGTCCTAAACATATTGTGTGATAAATGTAAATTAAAAATGAGTATTTTACTTTATAATGACCACATTTTACATTTTTATTCCCCCTCTTTTAATCATAATTTTGATGAATTTCTTCTCTAAAATACCTTTAAATATATGAAAAACATACAGATTTGAGAGTTTTAAGTTTTTGACATCCTAGCATTAGCCAAAAGGCATAACATATATTTGCATTTAACTCCTGTTCAGTACTAATAACATTAAAGATAATGTGTAAAATAATCAAAGAAAATAGTATCTAGTTTCCAAATAAAGCAGTAATAAGACTGTACACTTGAAAGTAGAAAAATCCAAAATAGGGAAACCAAATTTTGTTTTATAGTTTTACACTGAATATTCAAGAATTATTATTGATTTACTCATTTATCTTTTTATTATATTATTAAGGGGCTTCAATTATATACCACAAGAACATTGATTTATTTTGGTCTATTCACTATATTACACATACTAGTACCTGTATTGTATAACATATTATAAAATAAAATAGAATACCTAATTTATCTTGAGTTCCGTTCTGAATAATAATAGAAGTTGATGGAATTCACTCAATTATTTGAAATCCTCCAAGGACTTCAAAATAAAATTAAGATGAAATAACAGGCTCCTTTCAAAAAAATATGACTATTTTATGTGTTTTCCTTATATATTCATTTATGTGTTTTTCTTTACAGATTCAGAAAAATATCAACCAATAATCAAGTAGAAGTAATTCTAGTACTCCTTCAATAAAACTTTAAAATTCAGTTTTGAGAGAGAGTGTAGAAATTCTTGCCTTGCAAACAGCCAATCTGAATTCAAACCCTCTTCCCTATTTTGTTTCTAAAGAGTACCAGGCGTGATCCCTGAACTCAGAACCAGGAGTAGGCCCTGAGTATGATTGTGTGTAGATAGATACAAGACCCAAAATGTTAAGATCAATAAAATTTAACCTTATTGAAATAAATTATTTTTATAACTATCCTTACTTCTTTTTTCCTAATGTTTTCTGATAACTAGTCTTACTTCAAAAATGCTATAATAATTAGTTAATAATTATCTAATCCAGGAACATATTTCTAATTCATATTATTGTCTCAGAATAACATACATTCCAAGACCTTAATTCTACTCTTAGATGTTCATCATTAACCCTCTGTAAAAAGTATATTATGTAAATTTGTTTCAATTTTGACACTTTTTTTGTTTTCCTTTGATTCCCTCCACTAACTATTCAAAATATGGAACAGATATTAAGGTTTACAATTATTCATATTTTTTATTGAATTTTATTCCACATACTATAGAGAATTAGCTCTAGGATAATGAATTCATGTGGAATTCATAACATTTGTATTAGTATTGGTATTGCTGTTATTTAAAATAATAGCAGAATATGTAACTTGTTCTATTACAAGATCTCAGTAATTTTAGATGAAAATTATTTTGCAGAGACTATATGTAACTTTCATGCTTACTTTTCAGCATCACCATATTTACGACTTAAAATATTTGAGGGAACATAACAAGCTTATTTGTTTTATGCTTCCCACCTAATTCTCATCATAATTCTCATGCACAATAGTTGTTTCAGCAAAGTGGTTCATAGACATTGGTACTGACTTTATACAGATAATCATAAATATATAGATACAGAAAGCCTAGCTTCTTTTATGTAATAACTTGTTTTGTAGAAAGAAGAAATATTCTTTAAAGTTTAAAAAAATTTGGGCAAGGCTAAAACATATAGTCATTACAAAATTGTGGATATAAACTGCAAACTTTGGACAGAAAATAGCATAACCGAGAGAGACAGAGAGTGAGATCTGAGAAGGAGAGCAAACATGTAAACATGTTTATGACTAAACCAAGTCATAAACCAAGATTGGTAATACAACCCCATGCTTTTGTGTTTGCCCACTTGCTACCACATCAACGGGACATTTTTCTATAATTCACACACTCACAAAAGTATCATTTGAGGAAAAATTGTTACCACTTAGTTCAGATCACAGAGATAAGGATAACCTGAATGTAAGTAATTTAGTTCTCTTCTCACAGACATGTTAGAAATTTCCAGATACCCATTGGCAAACACAAATTATTATGTTACATTGATGTAATATTTATATTCTTACAGCTTCACAATGGCACATAAATAGAACATGCCTTAGAAGACTGAGGAGAAGCAGATCAGCAAATCATATTTATAACATTTTACTTTCCAGACTAGCCTTCTTCCTTACATATGAAAAAAAATTTTTATTTACTGTTTTTCATCATAGTTGCACAAATATTTTTCCTTTTTGTTTTTTTTTTTTGTGGTTTTTGGGTCACACCCAGCAGTGCTCAGGGGTTACTCCTGGCTCCATGCTCAGAAATTGCTCCTGACAGGCACGGGGGACCATATGGGGCACAGGGATTCGAACTGATGACCTTTTGCATGAAAGGCAAACGCCTTACCTCCATGCTATCTCCCGGGCCCCAGCACACAAATATTTTTCAATCAACAAAATTATGTAATCATTGGATAAATTCTAAGTAAATTGTCTTTACAACTGTTATTTAGTGATATCTAGAACAATCTATGATTCCTTAGTGTTCTTACCACTATTTAAAAAAAAGAGTTCAAAATTAACATAAGATTTAGCAATGTGATGGTTATGACTAAGGTTCTAATCTGGTAAATGATAATCTGTGTCTAATTTTCTTAAATTTATCAGTCTGTATGCTATTATTCTCCCCATTTACTTACACATAACTATTCATTACATATCATATTATATTCAAGACTACACACAAAAACCCTGTTTTATTTTGCTTTTCATAACCATTTCCAAAGCTTCAGTTCATAAATGCACTACAGGTTCTTGCAGGAACGTTCTGGCAACTTGTCAGGAAAGCCCTGACAAGTTAATATCTCTGCTCTGCCCACTGACTAGCTATATAAACTTGATTAGTGCCTTTCACGCACTGCTTCTGAAACTCAATACTTGTTGATCTGTAATAAAAGATATTTATGATCTTTCCACCGATTTCCTTATAAATATATATGTATTTAAAATAAGCCAAAGCTGAGGACAGAGAGATAGCATGGAGGTAGGGCAATTTGTCTTGCATGCAGAAGGACGGTGGTTCAAATCCCGGCATCCCATATGGTCCCCTGTGCCTCCCAGGAGCGATTTTTGAGCATAGAGCCAGAAGTAACTCCTGAGTGCTGCCAGGTGTGATCCAAAAACAAACAAACAAAAAGTTAAAATAAGCCAAAGCTAAAAATGTGCTGTAAATGTAAAATTTGATCTTATTTTTGATGTCACAAATACCCAATATCCATTCTTCCTTCTCTCAGCTCTTCTAATCTTTTAGAACACATATTAAAATGTTATTGTACAAATTTCTTTTTTTCTGTGTTACCTCCATTCTTTTCTATGCTTCACTATATATTCATATGTATGAGTATATATATATATTTATATATATAAAGTCGTATATTTATCTTTATATATATATATTACATATAAACCTGTATCACAAATTCTTATTATACATGTTTTAAGTTCAAGGATATTCTAGGAATGACCTTATTAGATAACTGAGACTAGCATACACAGTGGGGCCTGGGTTACACACACTTTTTCTGTAAGCATTGGAAAAACACAATAAAATATTAAAACAGCATTATGGTAATTTGATTATTCTCATCCTAATCTCTTCTCTATGCCTAGAATATTTTTGTTGCTTATTCTTTTTTTTTTTTTTTTTTTTGGTTTTTGGGTCACACCCAGCAGTGCTCAGGGGTCACTCCTGGCTCCATGCTCAGAAATTGCTCCTGGCAGACACGGGGGACCATATGGGGCACCGGAATTCGAACCGATGACCTTTTGCATGAAAGGCAAATGCCTTACCTCCTAACATACTTTTGGTCTCAATAAGTTTAATATTTAAAACATTTAGTTACATGTTTGTCTTCTTGCAATTCCCCACAATTAATACATTCCATTTTCTATTACAGGATTCATATTGATATTCTTTAGTGCTTCCGGTACTGTTGAGACTAAGTAAGGACTCCAAAAGGCATACTGATTAAGGAAAAATCATAGCAAGAAGCAAAGTTTTAATTCAAGAACAAAATTGTTTTGGCTTTGTTTATTCATTCTAATGAATGACATTCATTATAAAGCTATTTTCCTGAGGAACTACATATTTAAACAATAGGAAATACATCCTGATGAGAATAATTTTAAAGTTATGGTTTTAGTGTGGATATTAAGGTGCTTGTTTTGCACATTTCTATACCCTGTTAAGTAAAGCTCAACCAGGAATGATCCCTGAGAACAAAAACTCTTAACATTACCCTATATGAACAAATACAAAAACAAAATAAAACAAAAGTAAACAAAAATAAAATGTACTTACTGATTTTTATTACTATTTTGAATGTTTTTTTTCAATGATTTATACTTGTGGTAGTTTCACCAATATGTTCTTGTTATAGTATTTTTGCATTTAGATAATTAAGTGTGCTTTAATTTCATGTACATATATATATTTGATTCCTTTCTAGGTTTGGAAATTTTTCAGTTGCATAATCTCATTTATTTGTAAATGTCAATCCATTGTTATTGAACCATTATTTCCTTTTTATTGCCAAAATTATGCATTAAGTTACTTGAGTCATAATTTATATGCTAATTGCAAATAATTGTGCTTTATAATTATTAATAAATGATATATACAAATGTATAAGTTAGAGTTAAATTTTATAAGACCAATCCTTTTGCAAGGAAGCAGTCTAAAAACTGAATAAAGACTGGAGAGATAATACAGAGCATAGCACCTTTGCTTCACACAATGCCTACCTGGGTTTGATCTTCAGCATCCCATATGGTCCTTCAAACACTATCAGAAGTGGTTCCTGAGTGCAGAGCCGTGAGTAACACCTAAGCACTGCCAGGTATGGTCCAAAATGAAAAAAAAAAAAGTTGTATAAAAAATTCCTAAAATAAACATTCGTTTAAGACATCAAAGAAAAATGAATAGAGTTAAAGCTTGAGAAACCAGGAATCTGAGCCAGAAGACTTATAAAATAGCTACAAAAAAGAACAATAATTTCTACTGCAATATTATCATTTATCAGTTAAGTAAGATATAAAAAAGTCCATATTTTCAATAATTTCTTGTAGTTCTATGACTAAGCTAAAATAACTTGAATTAAAACTACTAAAAGGGAACAGACACTTTAAGATTTTAAAAATAATGTTTAAGACTATACAATTTTTGTTTTTAACAGTGTAATATTAATAAGGTGCAATTTTTAATGGAACAGAATGCAAACAAAAAATAGGCTTATACAAATACAGTCAACAGATCGTTGCCAAAATAACAGGAAATATAATGGGCAAAGGTAGTCTTTTTAACAAATGGCACTTTTTAAACTAGACGATAAAATAAAAAAATAATAATAGTCACACATTTAAACTCACAATAATATAACCCAAATGCTTTATAGATTTAAGTTATGATATACAAATATAAAACCCATTGAAGTTAATAAGAAAAATCCTCTAAAATATTTTAAAGGATTTTAGTTGCAAACACAAAAATCACAATTCTCAGATTAATGTAATACATTTTGATATAATTTCATAACTTTTCTTAAATGCTCTGAACTTAATGACATAGAGTAAAAAATCAAGTTACAAACTGTGAGAATATGGAAAACATTGATAAAAAGAATGCTTTCTAAATAAAACAAAAACCTTTTAAAGTTCAACAATAACAAATAAACTTCCTGCTCTTTTAAATTATCAAATCTTTTTATGGATGTTTTATCAAAATAGAGATACAAATGGCAAACATATGTATGAAAAGATGTTCCAGATCCCGATTCCTCAGAAAATGAAAAACTAAACTACAACAACAACAAAAAACCCTCTACACATTTATCAATAAAAGAACAGTGATAGCAAAAATGTTAAATGTCTGTAGTACCCACAGTACTGTACAAATTTAAAATGATACAGTGATATTAGGAACTTAGGATTTCCTGCATATTTTATGCATTTAACATAACATTATCTATTATTTACTAGTGTTTGAACAAATATTTATCAATCAAATTAATAACAATACAAAATTAGTTTTTAAAAGAGAAGCATTTCAAAAAAACTAAAAATGTAGCACTGGAATTTATCTTAGTTCTAAGAAGTAGCCATGCTTTTTCTGGAATAATTTAGAAGAAAAAAGTATAACTTATATATTACATTCTTCCTTTGCCTTTTTGTATATGTAGTTTCAATTGTAGGCAACATGAGTTATAAAAAATAAACAGTTTCAAAGCAGTCTCTCAGGTCTGTCGGATTCTTCAAAGTAGTCCTTGACTACTTGGGCTTTTCTGTATATTTCTTCTATTGAGATATTTAGTTTTTAGATGCTGTTGTATATACAACTTTAACAAATGTACTATTCTACTTTGGTAGTTGATAATGGAGAAGATTATACACCTTGAATATATCTTAGGACTTGGTTTTTATGGAATACTTTTATATCTTACTCTCAATTATACTGTGCACTTAAATTTTTTCAAAAAATTAAATTTATTGCAAATAGAAAGTAAATGTTATTACTTGAATCAAGTTAAGATTTGAATTTCTCAGATTTAATAAAAACAAGGAATCAGGAACATTTCACAAAGTATATGTAACAGTTTAGATGAAACCTCAAATTAGAAGCTATCATGGGAAGAAATAAGAATATACCATATATAAGTATTTTTTTAATTTTTAATAGTAAAATCCCAAAGGCTAAATAGTTCCAATGGTAAATTATTTTAAACATTTAAGAAACAGAAAACAACACCAAATTTAAATAAACTCTTCAAGAAAACAAAAATTAAAAACATTTGAAAACTTGTTTCATGGACCCAGCATGACCTTAACACACAGTTGGCAAAAACCATAGAAAAAAGATAAGAAAATATTGTCCAACATCTCTTATGAACACATATGCAAGAAAATTTAAACAACATGCTAAAAAAGTAAAGCCATAAGCATAAAAATAATGCTGATATTATGATTACAATATGTTTATTTCAGAAACTAAAGTTTCTTTTAGTATATAAAATAACAAATTAACAGAATAAAAGATAGATACATGGAAATTTCAATAACTATGTAAAAGACTCATTAAACTCATTATCATTAATAAAAGCAGAAAAGAGCCAAAAATTAAACAGCTACTGGTCTGATAAAATATAAATATATACATATAAACCTTTTCAATTTAATGAGTCTTTTACATAGTTATTGAAATTTCCATGTATCTATCTTTTATTCTGTTAATTTGTTATTTTATATACTAAAAGAAACTTTAGTTTCTGAAATAAACATATTGTAATCATAATATCAGCATTATTTTTATGCTTATGGCTTTACTTTTTTTTGGTGGTATTATGGTGTAATGGCATTAAAACTTCATGATCTTGAACTGGGGGGAAAACAAGGATAATCATACACTTGCATATATGTTCAAAATATATGTCAATAATTTATCATAAATTGGAAGTTCTATGAATTTGATTTGATCAAAATTAAAAATTTTTATTCCATCAGAAGTACTGCTAAGAAAACTAGATGGCATACCCCAAAGTAGTGAAAGATTATTTGCCAGAGACCTGCAAAATGTAAATACATATTAAAGCTCATTAGTTTTACCACAAAATAATTTAATCAAAATTTCTGGTGAACATAGGTAAATGTACTTTTTCTTTTCATCACTTATAATCAAGGAAATATAAGTTAGAGAACCATATTTATCTTGTCCAATGCAGCTAGCCAATGTCTAAAGTTTTAAAATCTGACAATGTCAAGTATTGATGAAGAAATAATCAATAGATTTTTTTATATAATTGAAGGTAGTTCAAACTGGAAAACCCACTTTAAAATTGCACAGTAATATAAGCTACAGCTGAGAATAGAAAGCACTTCGGTTTATCAGTTAAAATTTGCTGGGGTTGGAGAGAGCACATCGGTAAGGCGTTTGCCTTACACACAGTAGATTCAGAAGAAATGGTGTTTTGAATCCTGGCATCCCATGGTCCACCATGCTGGCCAATAGTGATTTCTGAGCTCAGAGCCAAGAGTAACCCCTGAGCACTACTCGGTATGACCAAAAACCAAAATAAATAAATAAAATAAAAAATTTTAAATAGTGATTATAGTTTACAGAGTAGTGTTGTTCATAACCGCTGAAAACTGGATAAATATCCATCAACATTAGGAACTTGTTGCATCTTCATGTGATAAATTATTCAGCTGTAAAATAATAGGTTAAACTAACCAAGTTAATAGATGTAGAAGTATAGCAATGAGCAAAATATCAAACCAAGATTATAGGTTATGTGTAACTATTAAGTCACTCATGTAAAGAGATTTAAAATGTTTGAGGCACTAAAAATGAAATACTGATTACATTTGGAGTTAATTGCAGAAAGGAGATGGTAGTTTTACAAACATGTTCTTTGTATATAATTTTGGACATGGCTACATTTTAACACTTTCACATATTTTTAATTTACAGAGTTTCTTACTTTACAAATGGTAGATTTTAATAAAAAAGTAAAAAATTTTTAAAGTACTCCTCAAGTTTGCTTTTTCAGTACTCTGATTAGAGTTTTCCATTTCTTCATTAAGTATTCTTCCAAACATTGTAGGAACAGAACAGTAATTGATGTCTCTATACTACCCTCAATACTCTTCAATAAAAATAAATTAGATGAACACAAAGAATAATGTAAGACAGAAAGTTATAGGAACCACATAGAGACTGCATGAATGGTCACCAGTAATTTGCAGGACACATCATCTTATTTGGATTTTTAATTTTTAATGGGCTTTTCACCTATGTAGATGAGAATTACTTCTCTGCACAGGACACAATGGAACATCAAAAAACTGTGCAAGTATGAAATTGGAATTTGTATGTGGGCAAAGTATGTAAAGAAATGCACATTTCATATCAAATTTGTGAGTTACATCTCCAGTCCAGCAAGCATATTGCCAGTAAATCAATAAATTCAGAATTAGAAATCCATTAAATATATATAAATATATATTTAATATATATATATTGGTTTTTGGGCCACACCCGGTGACGCTCAGGGGTTATTCCTGGCTATTCGCTCAGAAGTCACTCCTGGCAGGCACAGGAGACCATATGGGGAACCAGGGGATCGAACCGCGGTCCGTCCTAGGTTAGCGCAGGCACCTTATCTCCAGCGCCACCGCCCAGCCCCCCATTAAATATTTTTAAGTGAAAATAAAATTTTTCTGTTTGCTCTTCCTAGTGGAGGAAATTCAAATGATCAGAGTTTTGAAGAAACCTGGATAGACAATATCAGGAAATGCTTTGATTATAAGAACCTAATAAGATATTCCTAGAATGTAGGGTTTGTATCAAAAAGTGGGACATAGAACATGAAAAACAACGTGGATTAGTAAGTCATTGCAGTAGGCTAAATATTTGGATTTATACTAATTACCAGGGACATTTGATATCTTTAATTAAGGATATGAGCACACATTTAAGAACAGTTGACCTGGCAATGAAGAAAAATTTAAATAGAATTGCTCTTACAAGTCAGTAGAGTTGGTCAGACACAGAATTTGTATTATGATTTCTATATGTGTACTTTTATATACATAAAATATTCAGAGATATAGAAATAATTTTGCAAGGGAATAAAGCCCAGAATTAAATTTTGCAGAGTATTGCCAACCACCTATCTCTGAGCTTCTCAGGATTAGCAATAATGGACAATCTCTGCTAAGCAATAGATCAGCTCTGAACAACATAAACAAATTCATGCATATGGTTGAGTTCAAGCAACTTGGTGTTTGCCAGTTTTCCTAGAAATAGGCTATGCTACAGGGGCTTTCTCTGCTAAGTTAAGATTTAGTATGTTTGTCATGAGTAGTGATAGTGTAATTATATGGAGGGAGGGCAGAGAACAGAAATGAAGAAGAAAGAGAATTGTTTTCTGAAAGCTTTTTATTTATTTTATTTATCTATTTATTTATTTGGTTTTTTTTGGGGGGGGGTCACACCCTGCAGTGCTCAGGGGTTACTCCTGGCTCCATGCTCAGTAATTGCTCCTGGCAGGCACGGGGGACCATATGGGGCACCGGGATTCAAACCGATGACCTTTTGCATGAAAGGTAAACACCTTACCTCCATGCTATCTCCCGGGCCCCTGAAAGCTTTTTATAACTTCACCTGAGTTTATGACTCTGACAAGTTTCCTGAAATTGATTTTAGGAATTGAAATCAGGTCAACTTCCTTGAGGTGGTTGTTTGACACATTCTTGGGGATGCTTCTTGCTCTCCTCAGTCTGAACTTGGGCAACGAGCCAATATTGTTTTAAATCTCAGTTGAAAATTCTGGCTCTTTGCTGTGAGCATATGCCAAAGGAAGTCTAATAACTTCAAATTGAAGCCCTCAGGGAGGTTCAAGACTAAGGATTTTTCTAGAAGAAATTTGGGGAGCAAGGATAACTCGACCTGACTATAGCCCCTTTTGAGCTACTATTTCTATTTTGTTGGGTAATTTTATTTTTGCATAACTAATCAACCTGAGAATTCTGCAATTTAGGTTTATTTATTTAAATTTATATTTTTGTGTCATTGATAAACTTATTTTTCTTTTTTCTTTCTTTCTTATTTTCTTTCTTTTTTTTTTTTGTAATATAGAGATAGCATATCTCTGGCACAACTCACTAACATGTCTTTAAAGGAGAAGTTCTGTGAAACAAAAAAATTATCTTAGAAAATTATTCTCTCTAGCAGCTTTTATAATCTTGTACACTGAAAGCTACAAGGAGTCTAAGATTGTTTAAGATAGTTTCTAGTTTCCATGACCTAAAGACGACATGACTACACTTCAATAGCTTGAGTATACTCTTCACAGATCTATCCTTCACTTTTTTCCTCTAAGAGTGTTGCCAATTTACAGCTAAAACCTCATGATTTACTCTGCACTTTATTCTTGAAAAAGGCTCTCAAAGCCAATCACTAGAGTGAAAAGGGATGTAAAGAAAGACTGGCCTTTTTGCAATGATGCAGGTCAGTTCCAAGATTACACAAAAGCTCCAGAGCATTAGCTCTGTGGAGCTTATAGAGAAAATATTTTAGTCTAGCTTTTCCTTTGCCCGTCCCTGCCTCTTTTCACTCTTTCACTTCATCTAGAAATTCCCTTGTGAAGTAGTTCCTTTGCAGCAGAGATGCTCAGAAACGGAAGTAAATTTGATAAGTGATCCACATTTTAATATTTATAGAATTTGCATCTTGTGTAATCTGACCTTCAACTATTAATCAAAGTAGTGGGCTGGGAGTGGTGGGGAAGGGAAGTATTATAGGAATTCACAGAAAGAAAATACTGCATGTGGAAGATGGCTCCTGTGATATAGTCTCACAGATGTATAGAACTTGCATTGAAATAGAGAGTGAAGAGAAGGCTGAGAAAATAGTGTTTAGTGAGAGCAAATAGAATAAGAGGTAGTTCCAAGATCAGAAAGTATGATATGGGAACTTGGTACATATTCAGAGTGTCTGGTCCTCTAAACTCAATCACAGCACATCCAAAGAGCAGAATGAGGAAGAGAAAGGGTGCAAATGCTGGAGAGTTCTGAAACAGACTTGGAACAATGCCCTTAACCAGAGAGAAGGAAAAGTATGAGAGTATGTATTTTTTTTTACCAGTAAAATTATACTATCCAATACTTTCAAAGAATGATCCAGGAGCTAACATAGTGAAATACTCTAAAATTTAAAATAAGTTAATGATGCTTAGTAATTTCAGACTATGAAAATTAGAAAGATTCCAAAATGAAATAAAGATAAAAATTATAGCCTGTTGAAAATTAGAATCGCAATATCTGAAATTTGCCTTTTGTATTTTAGATTTTTTTTGTGGGTGGGCACACTTGGGGATGCTCAAGGGTTACTCCTGGCAATGCTCAGAAATTGCTTCTGGCTTGGGGGACCATATGGGATGAAAGGGGATCGAACCTCAATCTTTCCTGGGTCAGCAGTGTGCAATGCAAAAGTTCTACTGCTGCACCATCGCTCTGCTCCTGTATTTTAGATTTTTTGTTTTTGTTTTGAGTCCATACTTCAGTGTGCACAAGGCTTATCTCTGGTTCTATGCTCAGGAGTGAACCTAAGTGGAGTACAAAGGAGTACAGGAGAGATGATATGCGGTCCAGGTCATTGAATTTGCATGGGCTGTTTTAAAGAAAACAAACAAACAAACAAACGTTTTAATCTCTGTTCTGTCTCACTGGACCTATAATTATTCTGCAAAGCTGGTTTGAAAATATTTGGCAGAATGTATCCAAAGCCCCATATAAATAAATAAATATACAGATACCGGTACATATACAGTACATTCTTTCCCTATTCCTTGCCTCACCATGTCTATTGTTTTTACTCTAGACAAATCCTTTATGGAATCACAGCTCTTCAGTTCTCAACTTGAGAAGTAATGAGCAAGTTAATTGCTCTAAAATTCTAACTTAGAACATAAAGTCAGAGTTACATATTGCTGATTCATATTAGGATTAATGTTCAACTCTGGGAATTATTACTATTTAATCAATTCTCTATTATTTTGTCATTTACTTGTAAGGATAAAATTTTAAGACAACATCATGTGAAGTGTTTTGCAGTATCAGGCGCACAGTAAACAACTCATACATGAATTTCTTGTATGGGCTCTGAACTTTTCCTCAAAATTTTCACCAAATAAAATAGTGGTTTTGGGGCTGGGCGGTGTCGCTGGAGATAAAGTGCCTGCGCTAACCTAGGACGGACCTCGGTTCGATCCCCCGGTTCCCCATATGGTCCCCCGTGCCTGCCAGGAGCGACTTCTGAGCGAATAGCCAGGAGTAACCCCTGAGCGTCGCTGGGTGTGGCCCAAAAACAAACAAACAAACAAAAACAAAAAAAATAGTGGGTTTTTTTTGAAGTAGGTATTTTTTCATTTATTACTGCTTATACTTTAATACTTATACTTTTATCTGCATTTGTTTTATTAAAAATTAAGTTAAAACTAAACAGATTACCCATTCCTAATTTAACATTGCAGAAAAATCTAGCAAATTCACTTATAATGGGATAAATTAAGGATTTGAAAGAGGGAAGGACAAGATGTCATTGACTTTAGACTTTGCTAGAACTAGATTTTGTTTTAGAATTATCCGAATAGCAGCACATTGTTCTCTGAAATAATTTGGATCTTACTGGATCTTCTAACATTTTATAATTTCCTACCAGAAAGCCAAACGGCTTTCAAACTTCTTTTTATATAGCATTTATAGGGGTTTTTTTTTGTTGTTGTTGTTTTGTTTTTTTTTGCCTGCAAAATATTGCTGTGAATAGACACTATCTAAAACCTAATCTATACACTTGTTCCCTTTTCTCTGTTAGACTTTCAGTTAAGTGTCAGAAAAGAAATCATGGGCATCCCATGTGTCAACACATCAGAAAAGCCTGGATTTTGGTGGGGCCTCAGCAGGCAGAAGACATCAGAACAAAGACACATTCCCTCCTCTGTTCTCTAGCCCAAATCCTTCCTGCTCATCTAGTACAGACTTGTACAGTGATCGCTCCAGATTGAAAAGAAATCTAAAAGCAGCTCATTTTCTCAACTCTTCTCTACTTGCTCTGTCTTGCATTGGAGAAACAGGAAAGTGCAACACAATGGTATCTCTCATCTTCTCTGGTAAAAGAGGCTATGGACAATGCTGATTTTGTTAAAGGTCTCTGCGACCTTCTTCTTTAATAGTTCTGCTAAAAACGGGTCAGAATGTTTTGGGTATGTGCCCAGGTCAATCTCTATTGGTGCATTATGAAAAAGTTTATACTCTCTGATGCCCAAATTTGGCTGCCATCTCTTAATCTACCACCCAACCATAGGAGACAAATAATTTTAATATATTTGAAAGTCATTGTTTCATGGAATACCCAGGTTCTTCAAGCTGCCAAGACTGAAAAGAGGAGACAATTGGGAATGGTAATTTAGAGAAATATTTCAGAATGTTGAAAGAAAGGGAAGAGTGTAGGAAACCTTTTATGATATAGAGGGGTTCTCTTAAACAGAATCCAGAGAAAAATAGAGAAACCTTTCATCTCTTATAGTTTTTTGACTTGGGGGATGGATGAGCAACTTACACTAAAATTAAAGTTTAGACATTGTCAGGAAATAGTGAGTGCTGTTCTGAGTGTTGTCAAGGAGAAAGAGGTCTTGGAATATTGATGCTCTTTTTAATTTTTTTTTTTTTTTTTGGTTTTTGGGCCACAAAAGCAGTGCTCAGGGGTTACTCCTGGCTCCATGCTCAGAAATTGCTCCTGGCAGGCACAGGGGACCATATGTGGCACCGGGATTCGAACCGATGACCTTTTGCATGAAAGGCAAACGCCTTACCTCCATGCTATCTCCCGGCCCCGCTCTTTTTAATTCTTATAAGGTTTAACCATATTGCAGAGGATTTGATCCAGTGGGGAGGAAGAAAGGTGTCCTGAGATAAGAATGCTTCCACCTCTCCTTGATCCATCTTGGTCATCTAAGAAAATACCTGATGTGATTCAGGACTGGGAAAGTCTGCTCTGAGCATCCTCATACCATGTGTGTGTCAACTCACATTCCACCATGCAGCTTTTATGCTGTGCCTGAATGCATTTGTTCTGCAAGCATGGGAATGGGTTCCTATCTCCTGAGCCATGGTCTTATGATGAAACTAGGAATTTCTCTTTAGAGGAAACGAAAGTAATTCTTAAAATCAACACAGGGCTTCTAGTCAGTCCTAATCTCTGCATACATGAATTTCAGGAAGAGGAGAAATAGTACCGATTGAAAAAAAATCAGATATAGGGAGAGAGATAAAGAGAGACTTGTTAAAGAGATTATAGGCTTGAAAATGCAAACAAGCCTTAAATGGTTTTTGGGTGGAGGTTATATAGAATTCCACCAAAAGGCCATGGATTAGGTAGAATTCTGCAGACAAAGTTGATCTGACCCTTGTCACAGAGAAATATTTAATGGTCTAAGTTTCAGTCCTAATCTTATCCTGACATTTAATTTCTTCTGTAGCTTCTCCTTTTCTGAACAAGGCCTATTCTTGAGTGGTGAAGGGATTCACTGTTTTCTGCATCTGGGTAGTTCAATTCATTTCCAAAGAGCTCAAGATTTGCATTGCAAAGGAATGTGATCTTCATGTCTTTGGGCTACCTCAGGGATGGATAATTTCTTTTTAAGTTTTAATACTTCCTCTGAACTCATTATTCCTACCTATCTTCCTGCAGCCGTCTCGCTTGAAAACTTTTATATTTCTGGGTTGTGTCCCTGCTTCTATTTCCCTGTATTTGCATCTCAAAGCAATGTGGTTGTCAGGACTTTGGGATATTTTAGGGTGTCCTTAAGAGATAACAATCTTATTTCAGGTTTATTACTAAAAGTAACACTCAGTGTTAAGATGGCCCTCAAATTGCCAAAAATATTCCTTTCTTTAAGGAAAGTGTAATACCTTTGGGGTCTGTTGTAATAGAATCTACAATCTTAAGATCCAGGCTTTTATTCAGTCAAAAAATACAATTTATATCTATGAGAAAATAGGACTTCGACTAATCATTTCACATCCTAAGCCTTGGTTCACTCATTTGAAAAGTGGGAATAATGGTTTTCTGTAGTAAACCATTCTCTAATGAAATGACATATCATGGGGACTTCACATATGTAATAGGTCTATGAAGAGAAATAACAATTTCACAATTACATTCTCACAATTTCAGATATTACATTGTCTTGTCTAAATTTGATTCTAGTTTAATGCATCTTCAATGGAATGAAGCAAAGAAGACGTGTTTGTCTTTATCATTTGTCTTTCTATATTTAAAATTTATTTATTTTAAATGCATCACATAGTTGACATAATTGATCATATATATTTGTTTCCAGATAACTGAAAACAAAGTTATTGAAAAATAGAAAACAAAATAAATTAATGGAAAAGAAAGAAAAAAGGGAGAAAGAAAGAAAGAAAAGAATGAAATAAGGAAGAAAAAGAGAAAAAGAAAGAAAAAGAAAGAAGCAAAGGAAGAGAAAGAAAGAAAAGAAAAAATGCTAGCAAGCACATTGGTGAAAATTACTGTCTGCAATGAAGTCTACAATGGTAGAAGATTTAGTAAGCTCTTGTTAGCTGTCCACTCTGTTAAAATGGGGTGTTCTTTTTGGGATAAGAGTCTCAAACAAATAAAGTTGTCCAGAAATTCAAAAGCACTATTACTGACGGGGCTCAGCTGCCAGGCCTCCTGGAAGAAAGAAGATATGAGGGAAGGGTGCCTACACTCCATCCAAAAAGTGACAGTGATATCAGCCTCAAAATCTGCAAACCTGAATTGGGATTTTTTTTCTTAATAAAGTACCTTCAATTGTTGTGCAGCAATTTTTATTACTAAATTTTATTTATCTTAATATAGAACTTAAAACTGTATGGAAGAGAAGCTAGACCGTATTAGGAATATCAATTCATTGACTTTAGTACCCAGCAGAGCATGCCATCATTCATCTGGATCCATCACATTTTAGTAAATTCTAACAATTTTTCATAGAGCAGACTAGTTTCTTAGGATATTATCACCTTCTAATAAGTAGCTAGGTACCTTTAACATGACTGATATACCTCTATCCAGATCTTTGATGAAACAAATAAACTCTCCTGTTTGGGAGAGTGAATCTACTCTAGTAAAATCGGTATGGCTGCTATGGTGTAGTTATTGATAAGCATAAGCAACTACTTAAATTCATCCTATGCTATGTCTCTATAAAATTGTTTTACAATCATGTGGACTTAGGAAAACTAGGTCTTTTTTATGCCTATTGTAAAAATTTATTCATCCAACCAACCAACTTCCTTATAAAACTCTCTTCAGGACTGGGCTAAGGTGACCCTATGGGATGTCAGGGATCAAACCCAGGTCTCGACCACATTCAAAGCAAGGGGCTTATTCACTATACTATATCTCTGACCCTATATTACCATTATTTATCTAGCTTTGAAGAAGTTGGATGAAGTTTAATATTCTATATTCTATTCTGTTATATTCTGTTAATACCATTCTACATTGTATCAAATGTTTAATGGAGAATATTGACCCTTACTGACTGGCCATTGAGGAACATGATGCTTTAAGCTGGAATACTAAATAAACCAGAAATCCATGGAATTAAAACCTAAGTAACTGAAGCAAGCCAGGCATTTAAACTTTATTTCCTTTTCTGATCTGGGAACTAGTCAAGATATAGTTTTCTATTTACAAAAATGTGAGATTTGAAAATGCTGTGAGTTAGAAAATATCATAAGGAAGCTCAATTTCCATTTTTTAAGAATCAACCCAGGTGCCTGACAACAGCTGTGTGGCTAAAGAAACTGTGGTGAATCTACACAATGGAATACTATGTAGTCATTAGAAAAGTTAAGTCATGAGCTTCACTTATATGTAGATGGATATGAAGAGTATTATGCTGATCAAAATGAGTCAGAGGAAGAGGGATAAACATAGAATAATCCCACTCTTTGTGGGATATAGGAAAATAAAAGACAGTATGGGGATGATATCCAGATACAATAGAGATGAAAATCAGGAGGACTATTTCATGGTAGTTAGCTTTCCCCAAAGAACTGAGAGTGCAGTTAGAGTAGAGAAGGTCTAATATTGCAAATTTAAAAATAATGAGAGAATCCGTATGTTGGGTGAGGCTGTTTCAGACACTCTATTTCTAACCCCTCATGCCGGTGGGTCTAATGAAGCAGGATAATGGCGTAAAAGAAATTCACAAGTGTCAGTTAAAGTTTCGAGTCAGCTTGCTTTCATTCCATGACCTTTCTGTGCCATTTGCGGTTCCTCACATGTGCTTCTCTGCTAAGATTTCTGCTGCCTCTCTCTTCTTTTTGCTGCTTCCTCTCACCTCTCCCAGCCAGTCATTTTTATTCTTTTTCAAAACATTCCGCCTCATTCCAGGTATGGGTGTGTCTGATCATTCAGGTGGGATTAACATCTCCAAAGAAAGTTTAGGTAAATAAAGATGTTTGTCAGCGTTATAGTTCCACATTTTGTGTTTTAAACAAAACAAAACAAAACAAAACAAAGTTACAAAACGTTTGTTCTCCTGTTCTCTGCCAGAGCCTGGAACTCCATTTCAGAACTTAAAAACCAAAGTTCAAATTGTATACAATTCTTCTCAAAACAATTAGCCTTTTTCACATCTTATACATATCACAAATATTTTTCCTAGACTTCTCTGAGCATTAGAGCATTAGAGCAGATAAACTTAAAGTTTAAAAATTCTTAGTATTATTACACTAAGCACTGTTAATAAGTGTAAAACATCTGAGCTCGTTTCCATAAACTTCTCTAATCAAAAATCACAAGAACATTTATGCAGATAATACTGTTTGAAAATAAGTTGCTATATAAGATACACAATAAAACATCAAAGTAATTGGGAAACATTCCATAGAATAACTCAGAACTGTTGAAACAAACAACATTATGCATTTCTCCAGGATTGTGCAATCTGAACTAATATTAAACCACAAACTAGATACAAAATTTCTTGTTTGCAGTGTGGCTTAGAACAAGAGTAAAATCCATACAGATAAAGCACATTTTAACCAGCAATATAGTGACGGATGCAAATAGGGTTAAGATATTAACTTGGAACACAGTTAAGAAGCAGTAGGTTCTGAAAAACAGTTTTGCCTCAGTTGGGCTTTTGTTCTCAATCTCCAACTTCTTCAGTGTTTTAGGCTGCCAAGGTCATCAGGGACAGAAAGTCTTACTGTTCCAGAGCAGTAATTTGGGTTTGGAGGCCTGTTTTTCTGCTTGCTAACTGGTCTCCCTCTAATGGAGCTTTCTCTTTACCTTCTTCCCAATCAGTGATTTTTATAGGTTTCTGTAGGTTGGGAGGCCGAGGTCCTCAACTAAAGCACAGTTGGTAAAAGAAAGGCTAAGGGTCTTGGCCTCTGGGGACTGCTCCAACTTTTCAGCTCTGTCCCCTTCACTGTTTGCTTTCATCCCTCCTGAAGGGGTCCCCACCATGTTCATTGGCACCATGTGTGCCAATGTTCTGGGCTTCACAAGAAGGCAATGACTAGCCACCAGAGTGGCAAGGCACTCACCATCATTGGGATCTTCTCTGGTTCTAGGATTCTATGTCCACGTTCAAGTGCCAGTTGTAGATTAAAAATATAACATATCAAGTCCAAGTTTTGGGTGAGGCCACCCCAGGTACCATGTTTTTAACCCCTTAAGCTGACAAGTCTGATGAAGAAGGGTAGTAGCAGTGAAGAAATAATTCACAAGCAGTCAAAGTTTCATTGAAGACAACTTGCTTTTATTCCATGACCTGTCTCTGCCATGTGCAACCTCTGCACATGTCTGCCTAATTTATCATTTCTGATGAGCTCTCTCTTGCTACTTCTGTGCTAAGCTTTCTGCTGCCCTCCCTCTCTCTTTTTTTTTTTTCTCTAGCCAGCACTTTTACTTTATTATTTAAAACAGCCCCCTAACCCAGCTGGGGGCCTGTCCAGTTATCCTGGTGGTATTAACATCTGAAAAGAAGAGATTATGAAAACAGGAAGTTGGGAGGAGGGATACCTTAAATTAATGTAACCTTGCCCCCAAACCCTTTTCACCTGAGCTTTCTTTGGAGATGTTAATCCCACCAGGATGATCAGACATACCTATACCTGGAATGGGGCAGGCTGTTTTGAATAAAGAATAAAATGATTGGCTGGGTAGGAGAGAGGAAATAGTACAAAGAAGAAAGAGAGGCAGCAGAAATCTTAGTAATGAAGCACATATGAGGGAAAAAGCACATAGCAGAGAAAGACCATGGAATAAAAGCAAACTGACTCCCATGAAACTTTAACTGACTGCTTGTGAATTTTTCTCTGCCATTACCTTGCTTCATCAGACCCACCATCCTGAGGCATTAGAAACATAGAATTTTACAATGAAATATTTAGATTATCAAAGCATTTTTACTCTTACTATTAAAAACACAGTTGTACCATTTTAGGATAAAGATCTCACTTAAGCAAAGAAATATTTAATGAGTATTCCATCTAAACCCACTACTGTTTTCATTTATTTTTATTTTTAATTTGTTTAATAAAGATACATTTTTGTAATAAAAGTTAATATAAATGCCTTTATTCTGCAATGCCCTGTAATTGTAAGGTGAACTGAAAGGACGCTCTGCACCATCCTAACCGCAATATAGGATATGCAGATTCCAGGATCTTGAACACAGGAACATGATACCAGAAACTGAGACACCGTGGAAAGTAAAAATGAGTTGGCACTACAGACAATGATTTGGATTGAGTAACCTAGTTTGCCTGGAGCCTAGAG
>PVKC010006822.1:0-30488 GCA_004027635.1 Crocidura indochinensis | reverse complement strand
TCTCAGTAAAGAAAAGGCAGAAGAGATGCAGCAGGTAGAGAAGAGAGACTGGTTGGGTACAGAGAGACTGGTTAAGTTAGAAGTCATGTGAAATATGGTGGCTAGAGCTTTAATAAAGTTCCTGAACTTCATCTGACTGGTGTGGGTCATTTCCTCACCCTTACACTGATACCTACAGACCCGCCTGGCCAAAAAAACTGTAGGGACTGAGCTGGGCCTGAGAAAGGCCTCACCATCCGTTTTCCATCCTACACCATCAGGGACTTTATAATTAATAATTATTACAACAAGGCTTCTTCTGCCCAAAGACAAAAACACAAAGGAGCGCAGTTGTTCTGCTTTGTTCCATGGCTTCTCTTATCCACTAATCAATGTATACTAGAACAAAACATAGAAAAAACCCACACTATAAAGGACAATAATGCTTAGAGAATGAGAATAATGGTCTGAAGACATAAAAAGTACCAGCTACTTACATAGTCTTTCTGAGGAAGGCTTTAGAAAGGAAATTTAGAGGTTGTTCAAGAAATTCAAAGAATCTATGGAATGAACTAAACAAATAAAAAACAAGAGGACATGAAAATAAAAATAATAATCCAAACCAAAATATCAGGGCTGAAATACTTGGTAGCCAAAATGAAAACCTCACTAGAAAGCATCACTCACAGAGTAACAGCTGCTGAAGACAGAATCAGTGAGCTGGAAGATGAAATACATAACAACTCCAGACAACAGAAGAGGCTGGAAACCAAGAACTTTAAACCATGGAAAAATTCTCAAAGGTTATAAACAGATAAAATAGAGGTCTTCAATAAATCCAATAGAAATCACATAAGAATCATTGAAATCCTAGAAGTTCAGGAAGAAAATCTCCATGAAAAATCAATAGTCAAGGATGTCATTGCAGAAAAACTTACAGAACTGGCAAATATGACATTCCAAAGAGTACAGGCTGAAAGAGATTCAAAGTAAAACACTCTAAGGTACATACAAGTCACAATGATAAATCTCACAAATAGTGATGAGATTATTCTTTTTTGGGGGGGGGGGGTCACACCCGGCAGTGCTCAGGGGTTACTCCTGGCTACATGCTCAGAAATTGCTCCTGGCAGGCACGGGGGACCATATGGGGCACCGGGATTTGAACCGATGACCTTTTGCATGAAAAGCAAACACCTTACCTCCATACTATCTCCCGGACCCCAAGTGATGAAATTATTAAAGCACAAGATGAAAAGGGAATTTTTTCATTTGATACAAAAGTTTACAGCATATTTGTCAAAAACTACCCTCAAGGCCCAAGGCATTGATGGGATATAGTGACAAAATTCAACAAAATGAATACTTCACCAAGAGTAAATCACCAACCAGATTTAAATACAGGTTTGGATGAAAGATACATAACTTCACAGATAGACAACAGCTGAGACTTTACAGAACCAAAATCAATCTTAAAAGAAGAAATTAAATGTCTACTTTAAGGCAAGGCAAACACACCAAACTCAGCAAACACACCAACTTTTACAAAAAAAATCGCTTAAAAATTGTATCTTTAAATATATTTCTAAATATGAGTAAACTAAATGCATCAGGTAAGAGATTCAGAGTGTCAAATGTTGAGTACAATATTTTGTTATCTCCAAGAAACACATTTGAATACTTGTAATAAACATTAACTCAAAGTCAAATATGGGAGAACAAAAATTCAAGCAAAAAACTCCCTTAAAGAGGCTGGAGGGGAACCTGAAATGGAACAAAGACAGCCTCTTCAACAAATGGTGTTGGAACAACTTGATACCCATCTATTAGAAACAAAATATTGATTCATATCTTACCCCCTACACAAAAATCAACTCAAAATGGATGAAAAACCTGGAAATCAGAATCAAATCTATAAAGTTTGAGGGAAAAATAGGTAGAACACCACAAGACTTATACCTCAAGGAAGTCTTTTATGATGAAATGCCAATGGCAAGAGTAATAGCATCAAATGTAAACAAATGGGATTCCATGAAACTAAAGAGTTTCTGTATGGCAAAAAAAAGCAATCAAACAAAAAGCAAAAACAACTGGCTAAAACGAAAAGACAACTAACAAGAATGGGAAAAAATTTTCACACTCGACACATCAGATAAAGGATTGATATCTAGAATATACAAAGCACTTAGAAAGGTGAGCCCTATAAAACCCAACAAAGCCACAGGAAAATGGAAAGGAGAACTGAATAGACATTTTTCCAAGGAAGACTGACAGATACCCAAGAAACACATGAAAACATGTTCACCATCACTCATCATTAGAGAAATCCAAATTACAACAACAACAATGAGGTACCACTTAGTACCAGTGAGAATGGTACACATCAAAAATAGTGGGTCCAATCTCTGTTGGCAAGGATTTGGTAGGAAAGGGACTCTCATCCACTGCTGGTGGAATGCTGCATGGTCCAATCTCTATGGAAATCAATATGGAGGGTGCTTAATAAACTCAGAATTGAGCTGCCATATGATCCAGCAATCACACTCCTGGGTATCTACCCCCAAGATGGAAGAATATTCATCCCAAAGTATATATGGACTCCACTATTCATCTCTGCACTCAGCACAATAGCCAAAACTGGAACCAAACTCAATGCCTAACAATGGATGAATGGATCATGAATGTGTGGTATTTATACACAATGGATTATTATATAGCAGTTAGAAATGATACAATCATGGATTTTGCAGCAACATGAATGGATCTCCAAAATAATATGTGAAACAAAGTAAGCCAGAAGAAGGATAAATACAGAATGGTAGCACTTCTTTGAAGTATTCAGAACATATACCACATTTACAGATAGTAATTCATGAATAAATACAAGGATTGAAAGGGTAAAAACTCCAAACACCGTAGGTGCCACCATATAAGGAGGTGAAGTATGCAAATGAAGTGGAAGGATGGCAACACAAAGATGAGAATACCCATTATAACTTAAAGAATCCAGCAAAGACAGAAGCAACAGTTTTGAATAAACATGTATGCAATCAACCACTAACCACAAAGGTCTATATAATGTCCTAATGTACTTTTCCACAGAACCAGGTGCAGAATATGATTGGAAGCCTGGTCTCCAGCTGCAGTGATTACTAACAATATGTTTTAATGCCTTAATTTGTACCAAGTATAAAATAACCCTTCAGCTTCTTTGTCTACAGGGGGGCTTGGAAACAAAGGGTAGACACCCTAATTTTAAACCTTGGTGGTCAGTCATACTGGATATCATATACAATGCCCATTATGTCACTGTCTTGATAAAATACTCTAATTAATCCACTTCCTTTTGTTCATGTCTTCTGTTAGGACCCAAACCATATGATCATGCAGACAACTGGAACAATCAATGGTGCACCACAGACTTATGCTACAGGTTCCACTCATCAATCTCTCCATTTCACAACCAAAATCATGCTGGTGACCAAGTACAAGTGACCATAGACTAAGTCTTAAATATAAATTCAGATTATCAACACTTCTATTTAGATGTTCAGTCAGTAGAGCATGAGTCTTTTAATCTCACAGTTGTGGGTTAACGCCTTACATTAGGTGCCAATTACTGAGGTGGTTTCTGTTCTACAGCATCAGTGGGATTTCAATGAATCCATGTCAGGGAGAGTGGGTTGCATGAGTAGTGAAATATGAAATAATGAAGCCACACAATATAAACAACTGATAGCAATGCCATCTTCTCAACTACTAAGGATTAAATTTCCAGAGTTTTCTTGACTGTTATTGTTCTCTCACGTCCTTCCTCCAAATAGGAACTCATGTCTTCAATAGATGTGAGATAATTTTACCCTTCTATGTTGGTAATATATATATACACTCAATTCAGTTTTGTAAATTTTCACGTTGACAAGAGGCGGGAAGTAAAAGAAGAAGAGACAAAATGACAGCAGGCCTTAAAAGATACATATCAAAACTAACCAGTATAGGTGAAGAGAATCCTGCACTTGGAAGGGAGGAAGTAGCTAGTTTATAAAGGTGGATCTTAAGACAAAAGAAGAAAGCTTGTTTTGCTACAATTTGGGGACTAGCCCATAGCATCTAGCAAGGAAGACAGAAACTATTTACTACTAGAAGTTTAAACCAAAAAGGGATTTTGTATTTTAGCTGATCAATTTGCTTTAGAAATGCAGATTCATTCAGCCAGAGGGGAAACTCTAGCAGACTTTTGGTGCTGAAGATTTCTCTAAGTCATAGACTGAGACCTGCAATTTTGGCCTGTGATTTTGCAAGGGAGACAATGCCAAATAATATGAAAAGAGATTTTAATGTCACTACCGTGTCATGAATTTCAGAAATATTGCCAGTAATTCAAGTAGGGAGTATGATTAACATCCACCAAAAGGCCTGCTTGCTAAAATATTTCTTGTGGAAATATCAGTGCACCGCTCCAGAAAAGTCATAGACACATCTGGTGGACCTGCTTCCACTAAATGGAAACTTCTGTGTCATGGCGTGGCACAGTACCTTACTTTGGTACAGAATTTCCTCAAACTTGTAGTTTGTTCCAACACAACTGATAGCAATGACATCCTCTCAACTACTAAGGATTAAATTTCCAGAGTTTTCTTGACTGTTATTGTTCTCTCACATCCTTCCTCCAAATCACTCAATCATTTTTCTGCTCTCAAAATAGAGTCAGAATTCAATAGTATCTCCTGTCCTAGTTATCAGTATGATCTGATCTACCATTATTTCTTGTCTGTATCTGTGGAAAGGTCCATTTACTTATCACCTTTCCCATCTTCTGCCTCTGTACAATTAATTCTTAGTTGAAACAGTCAAACTTTCAGCATATATATTTGTTAACTCAGTCTGCTATCTCTCATTTCCTGAAGAGTGTAAAGGCAATAATAGAATTGATCTACAGAGACGAATTTCATATGCTTCCCTTTTGTATTTCCCTTTTCGTTGTCTGCTTTATACTCCTTTTTTCTTTACTTAGTCAGGTCTTGCTATGATTAGGATTTTTTTGCAATAGATGCTCCTTTTACTGGGACCCTAATTCTCCAGAAATTACTGGTTGTGAGTCTTACCTTCTAAGAGTTGTTTCTCAAATACCTCCACTTATTTATATTTTCATTAAAATCCAGTACTATTATTATTTTTTATTTATTTTATTTTATTTATTTTAACCCAGTACTATTATTTTATCTTACTTTTAGTATGTTGCTTCTACCAGTATGCAATTGTATAACTCATGAGTTTACTTATGTTTTGTCTCCCTCTCTTCATACTAGATTGTAGACACATGAGGGGTGACATTTTTGTCTGTTTTTAATCCTGGGTAAATTCCAATACCTACATAAAGGCTGACACATTTTAGACACTTAGTTTTTATATATAACATATTATGTATATAAATAATGATTTTGCCTCTGATCACTGTTCAACATCTGACCACTCTTAGAGTTTTATAATGCCTTGATCTCCTCACTCCTTTGTGGCCAATTCTAAATGGTCTATTAGTGATCAACAGTGATGACAGTCCACATAAATTGAAATCCTCATATATTGAAAGGACAATATTGAATTCAGAGTTTAATGTGCTCCTGGCTCCTCAGGCAATTGATATTTTCCCCAAAATAGCTTTGTGGGAGATAAGTGATCATTGACAGTTAGAGGTCATGCCCTGTAAATATTAAAAGTGCTAGACTTTAGGCAAGATTCAGAGAAGAGTCCAGAACTCCTCATTTATTGGTTACATATTTCAAACTGCCAAGGAAAGACTTTAAAAACTAATCAAAGTTTAAGAGAAATAAAGTTGCTTTTCTTTCTGACGTCTCTCTTTTTTGTAGATAGAGCATTTTGCAAATTCAAAGAAAGAGACTTCAAACTTTATCCCAAAGGAACACTGTGAGGATGACCTTGAAAAATCTGCTGAGCTTGCCAGATATCTAAGCAGAAATGATTCCATCCTGTGTCATTGCCCAAGAAATTACTAGTGGTTTCAATCAGATCTCATGATAATTAAACTGAGTTAGTGGTAAGTGGAGTTCACTGATAACAAATCTCTTGAGAATGAAGATATGCACATATTCAGCAATAGCTGTAACTGCACATTCGAAAAAAAACCCAGCAGAATTTTGTTGAAAGAATAGCACAACCTATGGGAATCTATGTACTAAACTACACTGAGGAGCAATTAGCTTAATTAGTGAAGTTTTTAGTTACATGTGATCTGAAATTCTTTTCATCTGGAAACAAGTGCAGAGGTGGTGATATTTACGTGAACTGCATAAATATATTTATTTATCTCGCATTCTTATTTTGTAATTTTACATTGTCAATCAAATAGTAACTTCAGTTTCATTCTTTACTGCAAGAAGGTGCTTATTCATTTATTAGAAAAAAATGAAGGAATCCACGAACTGCTCAAGTGATTGAACAATTAGTTTTCGATTATGTGCCAATTAAAAAGTGTAATATTAAAACGCAAAAATATACATTTTGTGATTGGAGAAAGGTCTGTTTCTTTCAATGTTATGTTTTGAGGAAGAAAAGAAGAGAAATGTCTCTATTATGTGCAATGACTCTAAGCAGGTTATTAGAACATTAAGGGTTTGTTTCTCAAAGATTCCTGAGTTCTGCCTTTCACATCAGTTCTTGAAAGATGGAAATGAAGTCATGAAATTTTCCTATACATGGATGGACATGGAAACAATTATGCTGAGTTAAATGAGTCAGAGGTAGAGAAATAGATACAGAATAGTCTCACTCCTCTGTGGGATTTAAGAAAAATAAAAGGCAATATTGTAATAATATCCAGAGACCATAGAGATTAGTTTTGGGAGGACTAGCCCATGATATATACTACATAAAGTGGTGAGTGCAGTTAGAGAAATAACTACACTAACAACTATCATGGCAATGCTAGTGAGTGAGAAAAATAGAATGCCTATCTGGGGGGTGGGGGAGGAGACAGATGGAGGCATTGATGGTGGAAAGGTTGACTGGTGAAGGGGGGGGTGTTCTTTTTTTATACAACTGAAACCCAACTATAAGCATGTTTGTAATCATGGTGTTTAAATAAAAATATTATTGAAAAAGAGATGGAAAAATACTTTGGGGTTTCTTGCAAACTCTTCTTTGAATGTGTCAGGAGCCTTAGTAAAAAATCTAGCAGTTCCCTAAAAGTTATAATTACTTTTCTAAATAATTATTACTTCTCTATAAAACAAAGCATACCATCAAAATTTGTGCTTTCTAATTCTTGTCCTTTCTAGTTTGAATAACTTAACTAAGAAGAAAATAAACTTGGAAATTATATAAAAATAAAATAATTATATGCTAACACTGTGGCTGAGTATTGATTTAATTATTTAATATTAATTAGCTTCAAATGCTATATGCAAACATATATAGTTATTCAATTATATGCAAGAAGTCTTCAGTTTTGTCAATTACATAGAATATTTTACTTTTTCAAAATAAATGCATTAGTTTTATCTGCTTCTCAACTGTTTCAGTGTCAATGACCTTTTTTATTATTCAACTTCATTTTCCTCTTCTCAGATCTTTAATCATGAATTTATCACATTACAAAAACTGAAAATAATATTAAAATTATTCTATGATATAAGTTGATTTATTTGTATTTTTTCCATGACCTTTTATTATTTTTTTTCATAAAATGCCAGATTTCAATCATGTCTTGTTTCCAAATTCTTGTACCTTCCAAATTTTGCAAAAGTCACCTTCTCTTCTTTTTTGCCATCCATTCCTTCTTTCATTCCTAAATGACAATTCTCCTATTATGCCCTTTCTTGAATCTTTTAAAATTCTTCTGGCTTAACTCTAAGTGTCTCCCATAGTTTTGACCTTATTACAGTATGTGTATTGTCATGTAGCATGATAGGTGCTTAATGTATTTTTTTGCATTTTATATGCCAACGAGAAAACTAATGGAAATTCTACATCTGGTTAAAGAGTGTAAATGGATATTTACATTACTCATGATATATATTTATTTTGCACTTAGAGAATAAAGTTGAGTAAATGTAAATTTTAATTTAAATTTAATATTATAGATGGAATATTCTGTATTTCTTAGAAAAATACAATTGCTTCTCCACCTTTAGGCTAAGATCAAGTGTAGGAAAATACAAATAAGTTAATTTGATATAGAGATAAGAATTTCTTGCCTGGTCTGTATTGTGAATTTGGGGACAAAAAAAAAAAGAATTTCTGAGTACACACAGGAAAAATCCAGGAAACTTCTCAATGTAAATATTAATCATATTTTATTTGTTTGTAATTTCTTGCTTCAATGTAACAGGAAAAACTCTTTCTGTTCTATCTCTAAAGGTCCAGCGTCCTTTAAAGATAGAATCATTTCCTCATCAACATAGAACTCTATTTTATTTATTTATTAATCAAAAACATATTTTTGGCTACACCTCTGAGGTTTAGGATTTACTCCTGGCTCTATGCCCTTGGAAATATATTTAAATATGTGTAGTTTATAATTAATCATAAATTATTTTGGATGGATATATTGTAATTCTAAGAAAAATCAAGTATTAACAAAAAATGTACTCCCTCATCTCTCTAACTTTTGATTCTTTTATTGGGAGAAAGGTAGATGTGGATGCAAAGGAATTGTTTGTAGAATTAGCAAACCTTTCCTTATTAATGTGGAAAATATTGTCTCCCCCCCAACCCCCTGTCCCCAATTTTCCAGTTTGCTCAGTGCTGTAGATAACACTATGGTTAGATGATCTATTCTTCCATAGCTTCTGGGCTGCAGAGGGACAAGACTCTGGGTAAGCAAAGTTGGATGATTTTCAAAACTGTCATCCTTAGTAGAGTTCGAGTTACAAAGAGACAGTCATTAAATTTAATTAGTGACCCAGAGTTGGAAAGAATCTCAAACTGGTAGACTCAGTCTGGAACAGACTAAAGTCTGAGGAGCAATTAAGAGACAAATAATAGGATTGGATTTGGACATGTGAGTAGAAAAGAATTGAAATGCTGATTAGGTGATGTTAGATAATTTAGGTCTAACTAAAGAATGATTTCTCTTTTGCTGAGCAGTCCATAGGGTCATTCAGCAGTATCAGCTGCCAGAAACACAGCACTTCACTGCTTCTCAAACTGAGTGTACATTAAAATTACCTGAGGATCTTGTTAAAATGTAAATTGTAATGCTGGAGTTCTGATTCCATAGAGTCTGAACTTCCACATTTATTTTCCCTTTGTGTCTCTTTGTTTTGGTCACACCCAGTGATGCTCAGGGGTATTCCTAGCTTTGCATTTGGGAAAAAATCTGATAGGTGCTCAGGGGACCATAAATGATGCCAAGGATTAAATATGCATTGGTCTCATGCAAGGCGAGTACCAGACCCACAGTATATCTCTCTAGCCCTGAGATTCAGCTTTTCTAACTGGTTCCAGAGGTGCTGAGACTACTGGTTCTTGCCTGATCAGAATTATTAATAATCTGAAGCTATTCTATTTCTAAGGGCCCAGAATTCTTTAGAGATAGAATCATTCCTTCATCAACATGGAACTGTATTTTATTGATTTATTGATTAAAAAATGTGTTACACTGGCGATGCTCTGGTATAGCATAATCTGATATTATTTTGAAGGCACCTACATGTGAATAATTCAGATTTGTTTGAAGGGTAAAATACACATCAGATTTAAAAATGAAATACAGTTTTATTTAATACTTACAAATGATTCCATTTAAAGGACACACTTAATAGACTATAGGGTGTGTAGATTATAGTTACACAAGATTGGGTAACTATTGTGATTGCCTAATTCTAGCACACTTTGATCGTTCTCAAAAATATTGTCTCTATTTTTTATCCCCCTCCTATTCCCATTTTGTCTGGTTCCTGGAATTCTCCTTAATAGTTAATAGTGTTTATTTGATTTAATTTATTTTAAATTGATATATAACAGATACGTAATATTGCATTTTGTTTACATATGCAATATAATGATTTGAAGTTCTGTATATTACAAAGTAAGCAGTCCAGTAAGTCTAGTTAACATGTATGAACTACACAAACTTATAAAAGTTACAAACATTTTTCTCGTGCTGAGAAATTTTAAGATCTATTTTTTGAGTAACTTTTGTTGCAGTCATTGTCACTCAGTTGCATTTCTGGCCCTGACTGAGCTCAAGGATAAATCCTGGCAGGCTTAAGGGACAATATGGAATGGCTGGGGTCAAATTCAAATTACAAGTGAATGCAAGGCATGCTTCTTATCCACCATATTATATTTCTTGATCCTGAAAATAAATTTAAAAAATTCAATACCACAGTATTAGGGTTGGAGAAATAGTATAACTGGTTAGAATCATGCCTTGCACATGTTTTACCCAGCTTCTATTTATAGAATTAATTGCATATACATATACCATGCTATCAATTATAGTCACCATGCTATATTTTGCATATTGGAAATCAATGATCTTATAACTGAAAGTTTGTACCTTTTGCTATCTTCCTCAATTTTCCATTTACCACCAAACACCTTTGTCAATGATCTGTTTATCCTTCTGTCACTGTTTAGATTTCTATTATTTCTGCTTTTTTGTAAGATTTCACATGAACTACTTCATATAGTATTTGTCTTTTATTTCCTAAACTTAATTAACTTAGCATAATGTCTATCACTTGTCCTACTGCAGGATTATCTTCTTTTCTATGTCCCACATTGTTGCCTTTCTACCAAATCTAAAATTGTGTCCACTCAAGGCACTTTTAGGTATTTTTCTCTTTTCTGCATCATCAATTTTCTCTTTTTCCTATTAAATCATTCTAAATATCATTAGTCATTCTGTTGATTAAGTGCTGAAATAGCTCTCAGAAGCAAAGAACTATTTTGTTTCAAGTATACACCTTACCTTCTTTTTCATTAATTCACAAAAATCTACCTGCTCTTTTGATTGATACTTTATCTTTTTTCTTCCAGCACTCGTCAAACTCTTAAAATAACACTTGTCAGCATCATCATGATATCCAAGTTTCAAGATACTGTGGTCTATAAATATTCTGAATCTTTTAGACATATAAGCAGCATTTGAGCTGCACCACAACTCAATGATCTGACTGCATCATATTGATCACATATTTTTGAGATCTTTGAATCTACTGATCTTTTGGGTTTACTCCTCCTATTTATATTAAAGCATTCAAGGACTCAGTTTATGGGCATCTTTTTTGAATGTTTCTCCTAAAACATTGTGTGACTTAAAGATGACAGAATACCCTCACTGATACCCACCCACATTTTTCTCTCCTGTTTCTGGGGCAGGCATCTCTCTCTCTCTCTCTCTCTCTCTCTCTCTCTCTCTCTCTCTCTGTCTGTTTCTCTTTTTTTGACACTGTTTTGCACTACTGTTAATGCATGCGATGATACATGTCACTTTCATGTGACCCTTCTCTTTTGTAACTGAGTATTCTGTTCTTTGTGTCAAGATTCCTACCATGGACTGACTGGTCCTCCTAATCTCAATTGTCTATCCTCATCTCATTGTCTATGAATATCATCCCTACATTGTCTTTTATCAGGGAGGGTGAGAAGAAAACTGTTGACATTGTTGATAGTAAATGTGCACAGGTGAAGATTGTTGTACATTGTATGACTGTAACTCATTAAGAACACTTTATTTCTGGAGAAAACACTGTAGTAGGAACAACCTTATACCAACATTGTTTAAATGAAAAATTTAAAAAGATGACAAAATACATGGATTTGTGAGGTAAGGGAAGGGGAGGGGGTTAGATTGTGTTAGCAAAACAAAAACAGTGTTAGTTAAATTGAGCATGGACATGCAGAATAGCTTTAGGTGAGAGCAATAAGAGCAGAGCAAGACATAGAGTGATTATTTTGGGGATCTTTAAGAACCAGATAACCCAACCTTGTGTGTGTGTGTGTGTGTGTGTGTGTGTGAGTGTGTGAACTGAAGAATGAGTGACTTGTCAGGTTTTAAAGAGACTTTGAAATTTTGCATATGGGTACTGAGACTGCAGGGGACAAGTTTACTAGGACATCTTAGCTTCTTGCAATATATCTGAAGCTAGACAAAAACACTCTATCTTCTCCATCTTATTGTCATTCTGTTCTCACTTATAAATTTATTCTTGGCTGGAGAGATATAGTACAAGAGGTAGAACACTTACTTTATATGTATCCGACTGGTATTAGGTACTAGTCATAGAACTCCATAGGGTCCCTATTAGCAGCACCAAGATCTGATATCTGAACATAGAAATCTGAAGGAATAAGGTCTGAGCACTGAAGCAGTATGGCCCCCAAACAAACAAACAAAAATTCAAAAACTATGTTTTGGCAATTTAATCTGATACTTTACTTGTTTTTCTTTTATTCTTGTCAAAGAATACATAAGGATAGGCTCTGAAGATCAGGCAATATCACATTGATTGCTGATTTATTCTTAATTATTGTGAATTATCAATATTAAATTAATTATTACAAGTTATTTGTTAGCATTATACTTCTACTAAAAACAAGGTTTTATGCATAGTTTTTTTTTCTGGGGGGTGGGGCACACCTAGAAGCACTCAGGGATTACTCCTGGCTCTGTTCTAAGAACTCACTCCTGTCAGGCTTGGGAACCAACCATATTGGATATCGGAGATCAAACCTGAGTCTTCTGTCCATGGTCAGCTACAAGTAAGACAAATGCTCTACTTGTTGTGCTGTTGTTCTACTTTATGCTCAGTCCTTAAACTATTTTATTTTAGATTTCAGTATAACTTAATGATATTGAAACACTCAACTTGGAAATGAAGGAGTTGGGAATTAAATCTTTTATCCAGTCTGCTCACTGATTGTGAGTTGAATAAGGCTACATATTTGGAATTTCATGTTCTGGGTGTTGGGCCATTCATTTATCATATTCTAGTTTATTACTCAGTGGAAATTTGTAGCACTTGGTTAGCACTGGGGAGCGACTCCCTCTTCTGTATGGTCTAGCAGCCCATTAATTTTTCCTCACACCAGGTTTATTTTATTGTTAGTCAAATTATCATGAATTTAATTAAACTGTTATCATTCTCTTTTTTTTAATCTATCAACATCTCCACCCCTTTTTTGTTTTAGGGGCCAGTCAGGTAATAATCAGGGGTAACTCCTGGTTCTACACTAAAGAATTAACTCCTGGGAATGCTTGGTGGATCATATGGTGCTGGAAATTGTACCCACGCTGGCTACATGCTCCAGTCAGGATTAACCTCCTCTTAATAAATGCATCTGGCAAACTGCTCTCCATAAAACAGATGTTTGAAATAATATTCTGGTGGTATGAGCTAAATGTTTCTTAGGAATTAAATTAAATATTCTAATTGGACATTAAAATTAAAATAGGGTTTCTTGGGAAGAATGAGATTCTCATTTACCATTGGTGGGAATGTTGACAGGTCCAATCTTTCTGGAAAATAATATAGATATTCCTGAAATAGCTATGAATGAAATGTCCATTTGACCCAGCATCTCTACTACTTAGAATATATCCCAAAGTGTCCAAAATATGGAGAAAGACATTTTTGCCCCATGTTCCTTGCAACACTATCCACAATAGACAAAAGCAGGAAATAAGACAAATGTCCAAGAATGGGATTGGATAAAGAAACCATGGTACATATACACAATGGGAGGAAGAGAGAGAACAGGAGAGAGAAGAAAGTAGAGAGACAAGGAATGTATCTGCCTTAGAGCAACATGGGGTGGGGGAGTGGAAGTGGGAGGGAAATGAAAGACATTGGCAACTGCAGGATTGTACTGGTGAAGAATAATGTACATTGTATGACTGAAACCCAATAATAAGCAATTTTGTAATTGTGGTGCTTAAATAAAAAAAGTCCCTCTCATAGAAACTGATAACTAAGGGGATTCAAATGACAGTGGATGGAAGAGGATAGTAGTAAAGGGATTGATGTAAAAACACTCTATGGGGCTGGAGCAGTGGCATAAGCAGTAAGGCCTTTTAGCCTAGGACAGACTAGGTTTGATCCCCGAGTGTCCCATATGGTTCCAGAAGCCAGGAGCAATTTCTGAGCACATAGCCAGGAGTAACCCTAGAGCATCATAGGGTGTGGCTGAAAACCAAAATCCAAACAAACAATAAAACCTGTAACCTGAACTACACAGTGACTAAATCTAAAAAAAATTAAAAATTAGTAAATAAAGCAAAATTATGGTTTTAAAACATCACAATACTCATGTTACACCTTTGACAAGTGCTGTTAGTGCTGTTTAAGTGGGGGTCAGGCATGAGTAACTCCAAAATCTATTCCTTGGGTAGCCATAGCAAAGGAGCAATGCTCCTGTGAGGAAATTCTAATATTTGCTAGTTTTGCTTAGATATAATCACATTTCTCTGACTCTTTTCTGTGATATGAGATTTTGGTGGTGCTCGGGAGTGTTAGGAACTGTGAGAACTTTGATGTGAGAAGACCTGAAATGACAATAATTACCCTTCTGTTCTTTTTTCTACACAGTTGCCTAGAGCAAATCTTGTCTTAGAAATGATTATGTTTTTCTCCTTTGATTTTCTTCTTTCTTCTCAATTGTGTTTGCTACTTTACCGTCCTCAAGCTTTACTTGATCTGCATCCAGTTCTGCCCTTGCTGAAATGAGCTTATTTGACTGCTTAGTAGATAGAACAATACATCCAAGAAATGTACTTGAAAGAAGAATAGAAGCTTCATAATTTGCACTACTTATAACATATCTATCTACATAGAGAGATGACAAGGATATTTCACCTGAATTGGAGAAGCTTTCTGACCATGTATCTTGAGTCCGCCCAAGTAACTTGGCAGTTGGTGATTTTCTTCAAGTAATGTCAATAAATAGGAGCTGAAATGAAACCTCAAACAAAAAGGGACTGAAGCCAATCTTTGGTGTTATTCTCAGGAGTTTGTCCAAGAGTATCTGGGAAGGAAAAATTAAAACTGCATTTATAACCTGTGAAAAGAGATCAAAGCATAAAGGGTAGAAAATCATTTCACTCAAAATAGCAAAGAATATATTTCTTTACTATCTTAGCTTTACTTAACTCTTTCTAGTCCTTTAGAGAGATTAATTGCAAAATTCACCATAGTGTTATACCTCTCCTTGTTTCCAAATGACTTTCAAGACCATTCAATAACTCCTACCAAGAAGTGTGGGCTCTTTCCTTGATTCTAAGTTGGTCTAAGCTATGACCATAGATCAAATTTATGTGATGTTGGTGTCTGCACTGTTGTTTTCAGAAATTCTTGTACCTCTTTGTTATCTTAGGAACCTAAATTGCCTTTTGAAGCAGTTTCTCAGAAAACTCATGGGAAATTTGTGTCAAACTGTTTGAGCTGAGACCATTTAATATCAGTCATTGATGAAGCCTAAGTCCATAAAGGAGCCAGGATGAGACAAGAACATTTATGAGACTCAGTAGGAATGTGGTTCTAGTCAAGACAAGAAGAGTTCAACATTTCATGGACACCTAAAATTTCTAGATTCATGAGCAATATATTCTTTTACTTGTATTGGACTACATCTGTCAGGCTTAACATGTACTCCTGGCTTTGTAATCAGGAATCACTTCTAGAGAGGCCCAGAAAACTAGGTGTGGTGCCAGAGGTGGCTAAAATCCAGTTAATTTCCAAAAAAGACCCTATGCACTCTACTACTACTGTAGCCCTTTGGAGCATTTTTCACTATTTTGCTCTTTAAGTTTGGGAGTTGTTTGTTACACAGAAATAATAGATAATGGCTACAGTTGATTCATTTTTAAAAGAAAATATATGATGGCTAAGGTAGATTTATTGGAGATTTTGCACAGTAATTCCATGTGGGTGTCAATTTATGCAGCCCTGTTCCCATTCCAGACTAATCCAAGCTGGCTGAGTTTGGTTCCAGTTGTATTGCTCTTATAAATTTAATAAGCATTCATTCGGTACCACAAGAATGAAAAGAATCCCTTCAAAGTTTTCTTCTGCTACTAAAGGTCTACAACTGTATGCCCTCTTTTAAGTTTGAAGTTAACTATAGGAAATAAATATCTAGATAATGTCAGAATCACATTAAGCATTTTCAGAAATGAAAAGTGAGTCTTTAAAAAGACAATAATTCCTGGGCCTTGAGCAGGTTTGACAGCCTCTTACTTTCTTTTGAAGATAAATGTCTTGGACAAAATTATTTTCTTGTAAGAAACCCTCTGAATAATTAGGTAAATGTATTATCTCAATTGCAAAAGTCTTCCATTGTGATAGACAATCAGCCTGCCTAATGCCTCATGGACTTGGAAGCAAACTATATCATTAACTCACCTTCATTTGTCACTTTCAGAAGATTGTCCTGAATTCCATCTGCTGCTCTCCTACCTTCTCAGACTGCTTTTATCCAATTGTTAAGCACCCTACATAACCACCCCAAAGGTGAATTAGTTCTGGAATTTACCTTCCAGCTGAATACAATTTAATTTCTTTGCATGAGGCGGCCTCTGGCACATTTCTAATCACAACCCAGACCAAATCACTCACAGAAAGAAATAAAATGTGTGCTATAAGTCTGACTTTTTTAGGGGTGATAAAAAATTGATTCACATAAAGGAAAGTATTAAATTTGGAGAAATGCTTCCTCAATGTAATAGCAACTTATCCAAAATTATACTATTAGCTCATCAAAGTAACAAATAGAAATATATCAATTATGTTTTTGAAATATTGACTTTATTATAACAAATCACTAGGGAGACATATATACAAATTATATGTAATAGTAATGTATTATATGTAATAGGATATATTTATCTTATACTTAAGGTTATTTGTAAGAGAGGAAAATACTACTATGTTGAATGTGTAGTATCTCTCAGTTGTCAGAAAACAAAGATGACATTAGCTTCACCTGTATCTTTTTTATGAAGATTTGAGTTATGATTTTTCTTTTTTTCAGAAAATGTAGGCAGCTGTTAAAACATCTTTTAAGAACAATTTTTCCAACAATGTCAATCTATTTCATGGTTTTATTCCCATGGGCAAAGCATGAACACTAAAATTAAAGAGAAAATTTGATTGATAACCTGGGAAGTCAGAGAAATGGTTGAAATTTTTCTTCATTGATTTTGTGATTCTTTATAAATAAATAGCTCCCTTGTACATATTTTTCTGTGTTTAAGTTGTAAGTTCAAGATATGACAAAATGCATTACAAATCAATCAAAATATTATTAATAATTTTTGTTTGGAAGTCACACTTGGCAGTGCTCAGGGTTTACTTTTGAATTCATTCTCAGGGATCATTCCTGGTTGTCTCAGACAGAGGCTCCTTGGGGTGCCTAGATTGAACCTTGCTACCTTATGCCTCAGTCTCCAAAAATTACTAGGACTTGCTAAGTATTAGTTTGATGGTTCTAAGACTGACTTAACTGGACTTTCATAGATTTCTCATTGCTGTGAGGACACATGAGTAGCCTCTTAAACTTGGAATAGGGTATAAGTCCCAAGTCAGTCTAGTATAAACTAGTTTAAATTAATGAACGAGCATTTGTCACTGAACTCAATAAAAGTCAGGCTGGAAGAGACACAGGGCTCTTACTGAATCTCAGATTGAGTCCTAAAAATAAATATTGCTCTTATGCCACTGAGTCTTCATGATCGCTTCTTACATAGCAGTCCCATAAAAGTAGGTAACTGATACAGGAGAAAGGAAGAAATAACAATATTTGGAATAGCCATCTGTCTATATTATGTAAGAAATATAATAATTGCCATGTAACTGTGATAGCGGAGCTTAATATATCATCTTCACGTAACATTCTGAGAGAATGAAAAATTAGGAGGATATCTCGATAGGAGGAAATACTAAACTGAAATCATCTTAACACAAAGTTAAAATATTGTTTTACAATTTTCAACATGGGATTGATAAAAGTATTAGTTCTTAACAGAGAATGCAGTTTGAAAAATAACTTTAAAGACATATTTTACAGTTTTTTATACTATAATTCTAAAAAAGGATGCAGAAAAATCATATAGTTTTATAATGAATAGAAATACAATAAAACTATCTTAAACTGAAAAATTGTGCACTAGATAATTGCTTTGATATTTATCCTACTTTTATTTTTCCTGGATATGTCTCTGTTTTTCCATTTGTTCACCAATCAAAAGGAGGAAGACAAAATTTATGTCAGGCACAAAACAGTTCCCAACAGTGACACTCAAAGAAGTGCTTGGTTAAAGTGATGAAAGAAGAAATTGAGCAAAAACATCCATTACTGGGGTTTGGCTGCAACAAGCAAACTGTTATGGATCAGCTCCTTAAACATCGTCATGACCCCTATTTATTGATGCACAGGGATTCCACACTTAATTGTGGTTGCTGCAGTGAAGTCTTTTAGCAACCATTTAAATAACCTACTGAAGATTTCAGATGTTTGGAGGAATCATTCCTTTATCTTTTTAATTAAAACCAATTTCTTGATTTTTGGTGAGGGATAGAATATGACTTTTATTGGAAAATATACTATAATTTGACTGCTATTGATATATTTATATAAATGATGTACACCCAATACCTATATAATTTATGGATCAATATGACTTCAGCCAAATTTGTCATAATAGATAAAACATTAGTGTGATTGTTAAATAATTAATTCTTGGATAGCGTGATTCAAAGGATTTGGGAGAGGTCGGATCTGAGAAAATGTATTACCAATCAGCTCTGAGGTATGTCTAAATAGCTGTCCTGTGTACCACACTGTTTTAAATTCTGTTTTGTTTGGGATCATGCCTACTGGTATGCAGTAGTTACTCTCTGTGGTGCTCAAGGCTTTTGATTTCAAAGCATGTACTCCAAACTTCTGCACTATGACTATGTCTCTGGCATCAAATGTACCATATTTCTGACATGGAAGATCTTAGTGAATGGTGCCCTGATTCACAATCACACATAGAAATTCGTAAGGCCTTCATTGGGAGATTGGTTTTCACATTTAAAAAAATTGCACTCTAAACATGCTCCTAAACAGTTGATCCTTTTCTCTAATTACTCCTTCAAACCCAAGAGTAAGGATCCACCCCAAGGAAAGAAGGCAGCATCATTTTTGATCATTTATTTTCAAATCATGGTAGGATGCTTCTATTGTTTTTCTTTCTTTCCTTGAATTTGGTGCCTTTCAATGTTTCACAAAGTCAATTAAGCTGAAGAAACAAACAAAAAAAACCCTGAGTTTGAGGGAAAGGCTGAGGCCAGTTTTGTTTTGGACCTCACCCCAGCAGTGCACAGCTTGCTTCTTGGAGAAAGGCAGCTGAGTTGCTGCAGCATAAAAGAAAAGCCCTGGGTGTAAAGAATCAACAGCTTGATGAAGTCACACTCTTCATTTGATGGCGATTCGCATGTGTAGAAGGCAGAACAGAGTTGTTCTGTTCATTTGCAGACTTGCTGGTTAAAAGGCTATTCAATTTTCTTTTCTACTGACATTGAATGCATGACATGCAGTGCAGGTGGGTGGTAGTGGTTGCTGTCCAACTCCTACTTTTTCTTCTTAGTTCTCCCCAATGTGTGATCATATTCTAAAATGAGGAAGTGTTCTTTTACTAAAATAAAGAAAATTTTAAGGATTAAAAAAACTACCTCCTTTCTCCCCCACAAAACTACTGTTAATGCATGAGTTAATTTCTTGCTTGTACTTTTTATGTCTGAAAACATATAAATAATTTTACAAATTTGGCATGTTCTTTTATAGATTTGACTAGTTTAATTGACCATTCTTACTTTTACATTTTTGTCGTACAGGAGATTGAACCCAGGGTCTCACTATTTTAAGAAAGAACTCTACCAATTAACTACACTCCTGAATGTCATTTCCCCCTTTCCTTAATATTTTCTTCTCTTAAAAATAAGCTTTTCATTGCTGTGGACTTAAGAAAATGTTCTAATTTATAACAGTTTATCAATTTAATTCCCAACTGTTTGGTTTAATGTTATAATTACTTTTTCTACAACCCATCTTTCCCTCTTTTAATTTCTTAACTTATGGAAAATAATTTTGTAAGGACAGAAGCAAAAAAAAAGCTCAATTATAGAGATAGTAAATTGCTAGAAGCAATGTTTTGCCCAAAGATATCGGCCTATCCATCCAGTTGCATGTATTCTACATTCAATTAGTCACTCATGAGGGCAGAAAGAAAGTATAGGACCCAACCAATGAGAAATTCAAAATAAGACTCAGGAAATGTGCCCTATACTTACAAAGCAGATGTGAGAGAATCGGTCTAAATGTCTTTCCTACATATTTAAGAGGTGGACATTTGTTTTAATTTGGTCTACGTGGGTAAGTTTCAATATTCAACTAAAGACTGTTTTGAAGATATGTTAAAACCCAGAATTTTGACGAGATAATCTTCCAAGGAGTAATATCAAGAGAAAATGATCCACAATGGGAGATTATCAGCACCAAAGCACATTTCAGAATAAAGTACATAGTACCAGCAGTAGATTCACATTTGAAATAAAAGTGACAGTTTTAATATAGTAGTGAGGTAAAGTAACTGTATACTAAGACTACACCTGAAAAAGAGGACTAGACCAGTGACATGGTATTCACACCCCAAGCCCCAGAAGGTAATCAAAAGTAGGACTGATCAGTAGTGTGGTATGCTCCATTGGACCTCTGAGGCTGCAACAGCTGGCACCCAGCCCATGGCCCAGAAGGAACCTAGCAAGACATGCGCATAGAAAAGAGTGTGGCCTCTCTGTTCCACTACATGACTACATGTTTATCCTATAGTATAATGGATCACAGCACAACACATAGAAAACACCATATTACAAAGATGCAATGGGGAAACAATGTAGAATACCACGTTACTTAGAGAATGTTAGCTTAGATAATGTTAGCTCAGCAGCCAAGTACCAGCCACCTATATAGCCTCTCTGATAAAGACTTTAGAGGGAAAATCTGAAGAATGCTCAAAGAACACAAAGAAACCATAGAACGAACCAAAGAAACAACAAATAAGAATCAATAGGATTTGAAAATAGAAATGAGAAAATTTCAAACTGAAATAACAGGACTGAAAAACCTGGTATGCAAAGTGAAAACATCACTGAAAAGTCTCACAGTAAATTAAGAGCAGTTGAGGACAGAATCAGTGAACTAGAAGATGAGATGCATAACAACTACATACAACAGAAGAGTCTGGAAAAGAGCCTTAAAACAAATGATTAGATACTGAATAAAAGAAGTTAGAATAAACTCACTAGAAATAGCATAAGAATCATTGGAATCTCAGAGTTCCAGGAAGAAAACCCCCATAAAGAATCAATAGTCAAGGACATCATTAAATAGTAATAAGAGAATATTGTCCTGGACACACTTGTTATTCTAGTCAGTCTTAATTCTCAAAGATGTACAAGAATATACATATATCATACACTCTAATCTTTAACACATTTAAATAGATAAACGACAAAACAAAGAACAAAATAAAGCAAAACAAAATATAAGAGATCTTTTGTTCAAGCCTTGCAACCTAAAGACTTGTTTCATCCAAGCTCTGGGAAACTGGTTGTGACTTAGTGCTTCAAAGGTCAACTAATGCTGAAACTGCAGCCCATGGATCCTGCTGGAAAAAATATTGCTACTATACTTCAGTTATTCTGCATGGAACTAACAGGAGAGGGCTGGCTGAGGTCATGATGAACTCATCTTATTTTTATTGTGTTCACAGGAAGGGAAAGAGTAAGGGTACTTGCTCTGTTATGATTCTCAAAATGTCTTGGCTCAAAGTGTGGGAGCTTTGCTCCTAGAATCATAGCTTAGCCATATCAGCTTGCTATTCACTGCCCCAGAGAGCAACAGGGAGAAAGAGAAATCCATCACCTGTATTGATTCTATCTTTGTTTCTTAAGAGAAAAACTCTTTCTATATGTTTGGTGCATCACGGCTAGATTAGTCTGTATTTGATGGACCAAATATTTGCAGGCATTAATAGAGGAAGTAGAAATCTACAAAGTCATCAGAAAACATAAATTACTTAATCCAGTTAATAGGCATAATAAATGCTTTCAGAAAGCATATGGGACAAGAAAGAAGAATAATTTAGCTTTCTAGAAGACAGAAATATGATTTCTTGGCAAACTAATAACCAATAACTTGCTGATGATAAGCACGATATTTTTGACCTTTCAATCACTTAGCTGTTTGCTACTTAAACAAAATAAACAATATAGAACAATTGAGAACTAAGCTTTGCATCTTAAAAAATATTTTCTGGGACTGGAGCGGTGGTGCAGTGATGGGGCGTTTGCCTTGCACATGTGGGACTGCGGTTCAATCCCCTAGCATCCCATATGATCCCCTAAGCCAGGAGTGGTTTTTGAGCACATAGTCAGGAGTGAGTGTCACCCTGAGTGTCACCAGGTGTCTCAAAAATCAAAAACAAAAAAAATATTTTTCTTACTTTCAAAATCATTTCTGATGCCACGATTTAGGCATATTGAAACTGATATAATCATAGAGTTTATGATAGTTTTAAAAATTAAAAAAGTAAATATTATTTTAGGAAGATAATTTGCCAATACTATCATTCTATGCTTCTAGACTAACAAACAAAAAAATCTATGTATCCATGTATTGATATTAACAATAACAAATTGGAAAAAATCTGTAAATCTGTTTTATCTTCAGAGATTAACTACAATTTTTTTTGTTAAATTAGGTGTCTTTAAAATTTATTGTACTCCAATTTTAATCTGAAAGTTACATATCTTTCATGACATTTCCTTTTGAGCTATGTTCCATGGGGAGTAGTAATATATATAATGTTACTAATTATTTGTCATTTTGTGGACTTGAAATCCTTCAGGGATTACATAGAAACAACAAATTCACTCCCCAAACACACATTACACAAAAAATGCAAGAAAGGTGAAACTATATATATTATATGGAGAAAAGAATTGAATTGCTTGAATGAGAAACTGGAATACTAAATTTATACCTATAGGTACAGGCCTACTTCCTTTGAGAATTGCTTAGTTTAATAAGCAAACCTTAAATAAAGCAAGACAAGTGCTTAATATAAGGATTTGCAGAGGTATTAAAAATCTTTGTGGCTTCAATTTAATAATAGTCTATCAAGTAATCTACTATTTTTGTCATTCATGGGGATAACTATTTTAGTAATCAAGATAATCTTTTAATGACCTATTTTATTAATGCTTTTTAAGTTGAGCTGGCTGTGTTATTTTGTTCTGCTATTGTTATGGGGTTTATCCCAAGTGGGAATATGGGGACTGGGGTTAATCCCAGTTGTGCTGAGTCCAACAGGACAGGCCTGATGGTTTGAAGCCTAGAACATGTGATGCAGTGATGCTGAGTTACAGAAGTGCTGAGGGACTATAGAACCACTCTTAATAGTGTTCAGGGTCCACTCAGGTCACATTTACATGTGCTTAGAGAACACAGTGGTGTTGGAGATCGAACTCATGACCTGTCAAATACTAGGCATATCTTATAGAACTTGAGATTTTCCCCTGCCATATATATATATATATATATATATATATATATATATATATATATATATATATATTTGAGTTTTGGACCACACTTGGCATTGCTCAAAGTTTATTTCTGATTTTTGCTCAGGGATCACTCCTGGTGTGCTTGAGAACCATCCCTAGGGTACTAGGGATCCAATTGATCAGACCCACATCAGTAGCATGCAAGACCAGCACTAAACTTACTATACAATTGGTCTATTATATATATATATTTTCATATTGCATTTCAGGTCTATATTCTGAGTTCGTGAATCTTCCTTAATTCAACTTTTCTAGTGTATAGTTTTTCAAGTTTTATATTACTGGTATGTTACTACTTCTTTACCTAATCTTAACTATGCTGGGAAGTTTATAAAATGTCTTAAAATGCATATGTACTTATTTTGGAATACAAGCTTTTCAGTTTGTTTGTTTGTTTGATTTTGGGTCACATCCAGCTGTCCTCACTCTTTTCTCTGATCTTTGCTCAGGAAACACTTTTGGCAGGCTCCAGTGTCCATATGGAGTGCAGGAGATCAAAACGTGATTTTCCATGCACAAGGCAAACACCCTATCTTTTGTACTATTTTTTCCTTAGGTATCCCTTTGCTTATTTAAAAATACATTATAACACTGTGATTTGCCAAATTGTTCATAGTACAATAATTTCAGAAGTAAAATGTTCAAACGCTCATCCTATCACCACTATGACCTTCTCTTCTTTAGTGTCTCAATTTCTCATCCACCATCATAGCCTGCCCCCATTGAACACACACATTTATTTCAGATTGTTTGCTATGAAAAAAAGGCAAATTAAATGATCAAAATTCAGATCAACAAGGGTCAACTTGAATTTATTTTATATTTCTTCATTATGTTACTAAAGCCAATGTCTAAGAATTAATCAGGCTGTGGTTGATGCTAGTTGAGTCTCCTATGTTACTGTTTAGTTAGGCTCACTGAGCTAGGTAGATTTCTATGTAACTTTCCCATTAGATTTCTTTGTGATACTACTGGGTTGACAATACTATAAAACTTTGAGTTGTCAGATAACCCTTTGAAAATGTGTGGTTCAAGATCTACAAATCTGAAACAAATTTAATGGCTTAGAAGTTGAATAAGGTTAAGTTGTGGAGCTGGGCTGTTTCTGTATGAGGATATAGGATGTGGTTCTGAGCTGCTGTGGTTCATTCAGAAAACGGAATCTTTCCACAGCCATTCAAAGAAGGCCACAGAGATGTCAGCCAGACAAGATTATCTGCAAGGAAAGACAGTCATTATTTTCTTTTGGAACTTGGTAGAGAATCTGGGTTGTTTTTTTACATACAGTTAACATGTGGTCCCATTTGAGAATTTTTTTTATCATTGACTTTGATACTTGAGTGTCTTAGTGTGCATGTTTTCACATTTAGAAAATTGAATTGCTCTATAAATTTCCTGAACTTTTACAGTTATTTTCTTAGATTTGGAAAGATCTCTATTATTGTTTGTTTCTTGTTTTGTTTTGTTAGGCACTTTAGTCCCTTTCTTCACCTTACTGGTTTATTTAATATATTCATGTTTCCATTTAAAATTGAATTGGATATATTTTGTGGAAAACTGCATTGCTTTCTTTATTTTTCCCAAAATATCATCACTTTTTTTTCCATTTTGGGCCATTATTGAATTTCATCTTAAATTTAGTTTATTCCTTCCTTTTAGTGATTAATCCTATTTGTTACGATTTCATGAAAGTTTTTGTTTTATTTATTTTGTTTCTCATATTCAACATATGGTTGGAATTTTTTTTTACCTCCAATTGAAACCAGAGAGAAAAGAGTTAAGACTAGGACTTAAAATTAAAATCAGAAAACTCCTCTGGGCATGGGTTATTGAAAAAAACATAGCTGACCTAAATAAAAATAAAATAAGTTTATCCTATTCAGAAAGGCTACACCAGGAAGACAACGGTCTTCCTGCAGGTCCTTTAATCCAAAATCTTTCTTTAGAGTCATAGAACAGAAACAATTATTAATTATTAATTATTAATTGGTCTTCAAATACAAGATAGTTTGGGTCAGGAGATCATTCCATAGCAAAATTTATCAAAGATCCAGCCTGCAATGTGTCAAATCAAAAATATATTCTTTATTGTCTTTTCTATATATACAGAATTTCTTGTGACAGCATAATCAAGAAATATGTACTCTAGTATATAAGTTCACCATACCCAATTTTTTTTTTTGGTTTTTGGGTCACACCTGGCAGTGCTCAGGGGTTACTACTGGCTCCATGCTCAGAAATTGCTCCTGGCAGGCACGGGGGGACCATATGGGGCACCAGGATTCGAACCGATGACCTTTTGCATGAAAGGCAAACGCCTTACCTCCATGCTATCTTCCGGGCCCCACCATACCCTATTTTATGAGTAGTTGTTTAACAAAGATCTTTCTCTACACATAAGCCTATCTCTCAATTGATTGACCTCAGCAAGTGGTAGTGGAATTGAGCCTTCATCATTACCTGATCTCTTAGGCAAAATAAAAACTTGTTCCATTCCTGCATTTCCTGAACTTCCTCTCTTACTTGTTAATATTTTCTTTTAATAGAAGTAAAGTTAATGTAGTTCATTGATTTTATTCATAATATTTATTTAATATTAATTTTTTACTAGACTCTCCCCTTCCATGATATCTGGGGCATTTTCATTCTCCTTTATTTTTCCACTGGATTTAAATTCTAGGCATTTTTTTTCCAGAAGGAAACACTCTCACTTTTCATTTGAAGATGTGTATATGCTTTCAACTTTGTCTATTGTGGGAAAGGGATTTTTCTCTTATGTTTCCCATAATTGATGCTTTGGGCAAGGAAATCCCAAGTCTGGGTATTAAATAATTTGTTGTTTCCTCTTCTATGACAATGATCATTCTCTGTTTGAATTCAATGAGTGTGGTACCAGATCTTCATGTAGGTACTTGCTGTTGTTAGTCTTTTATTATGGAGACAGTCTCACCTGAATTTTCAGTGAAGGAAACAAGTGGGCTCAGCTTAACACACTATGCTACTTTTTCCTCTTCAGGGCCAAAGATATGGAACATAGGTGACCTGAAGTTCTCATACCTATGGATGTTTAACACTAATGAGACTGAAAGTTGGGGAAAGGTTCCTTTGTTTTATTTCTTTATTTATTTTTATTTGGGGCTACACCCGGTGATGCTCAGGGGTTACTCTTGGCTATGTGCTCAGAAATCGCTCCTGGCTTGGTGACTATATGGGATGCTAGGAGATAGAACCATGATCTGTCCAGGGTCAGCCACGTGCAAGGCAAATGCCCTACCACTGGGCCATTTCTCATGCTTGGCAAGGCTGCTTTGACCATTCCGTCTCTGCAGAATGGTTGGGAATTATAACTATTCAATCTAAGAAGCTGCATGAATTTTTCTTTTAATGAAAAAATTTTCTAGTTTCTAGTGACCTATTCATATTGAAAGTCAAGTTTTATTTATTTAGGCTGCAATTTGCATAGCTACGATTCCCCACTGCTTGGTTAATGTATAGGTTGGCATTGGTAGCCCCAATTTTTGCTCCTCTAGAGGAGCAACAATAATTCAAAAAGTTTTCTTATGCCCCTTATCTACTCAGATTTCATTAGTCAAAGATTAAATAATGCATGCAGCCTTTCTTCCTCATAGTTCTACAATATTCCTAAAGAATTGGGTCCCCTCCCCCAATGTGTTATATTTCTCGTTTGTCTTTGGGTCACACCTAGTTGTGTTCCAAGCTTACCCAGGTTGTGTGCTCTGGATTCACTGATGATTGGTTGGCTACATGCAATGTGAACATTCTACAACACATTGTACTATTTTTTCAGAGCCTATGCCCTTCAGCATATTATATTTCTATTGGGTAGGACCCATACAAGATTTTATTTTTCTGTATCTTATCCCCTTTACTTGGTTTACTAGCTTTAACCCCCAGCTTCAAAATCAGATAAAGATAAGTGATAAAAGAGAAAAAAGCCTTCCCATTTTAATAAAATACCTCTGCAAATACATTCTTTAGAAATGATGAAATAACACTAAGGAAAAAAGTAAGACAGAAATGGATCTCAATGCTTCCCAAAGGATGATAGGAATGGAATGTGGCCTTGGGCACGAATGCTTTGTCCTGTTTAGAAGTGATAGACATCAGAATTTGAAATCTCTCCAATCCAGACTTAAAGGCAACAAGTCCAATGGACTTCTGCTTGCTACTCTTTAGTCCCCACTAGGTATAACATTATCATTGCAACCAGAAGGCTCCTGTGCTCAGAATTGTCTGACAGTTCCAGTTTTGCTATAAAGGGACAGAGAAAGGGTAGATATTTAATTTTGTGATGGGGTGCTTTCTGGGTAAAGATCATCTACAATCCTTTGTCCTGAAAATCCCACCTTGTGGGTGAATTAAAGGAAATAAAAGAAAACAAACATAGGAAGGGGTGAAGAGACAGAGATAAAGACAAACAGAGATAGAGATAGAGAAAGATTCAAAGACAGAGAGGCAAAAACAGAGAGACAATGACAGAGACAGAGAGAGGCAGAGTGACAGAGAGACAGAGAAAGGAGAGAGGGCATAGAAGTGAGGAAGGGCACTTGGGATATTGGTCATGGGAATGTTGCACTACTGAAATATATATATATATTAAAAAAGAAAAAAGAAAAAGAAAAGATAATTCCTCCCAATTCTTACCACAGGCTATTTTCTTTACACTGACTGTATAAAAAGAGGAGGTACAGTAAATGCACACCTCAACCCAGGCCCTTTGCCTGGTTTGTATTGTATATTGAGGGACAAAAAAAGAAAAAAAATTATCTAAAAAAAAAGTGAGGGAAGTGGGGAGAAGGGAGAAACATGAATGTCTCTAAGGAAGTACTAAATCTATTGTAAATCAAATCACCATAATAAAAAATAATAGTTACATCCTAGTTCAGTTTTTAAGTTGGAGAATAGTCCCCTCTTTCTCAGAGTGTCCCATTATATTTAGAAACACAGTGAAAGTTGGGTAGTGGGTAAAGAGCCAACCACCCAACTAAAACTTGGAGTTTTCTGCACTTATTTACCTCTAATTTTGTCACAAGCACTACAAAATGGGGTTTCTTGTCTATGAAGAGCAAATATTAATTCTTATGTCATAGCACCAGGTGATTTATTGTCTCATAATGTGGTTTTATCCTCCAATGTTGGAAAATAGAGGTTATCTGCTATATTTAGGGGCTAGAAAGTATAAAGTACACTACAGAAATCTAATTTTAGAGCTGCTGAAGTCATATGGGATTTGGTTCTACATTTTCATTTAAATTGCATTCACAAGTAATACCTTTATGAATGAAGTTATGTCATTAAAAGTGTCAGGCACTTTAGACCCCATTTCCCTATGTCCTATTATATGAAGATTTGCAACTTAAAATTCTCTCCAGACTAATGCAACAGGAAAATATAGGCTCTTATTCTGAATACATCCCAGAAGGGATTAAGCAACCTGATAAAGAAAAAAAAAAAAAAAGAATAGCCTATGCAATAACTAATTTGCCTCCTGGTAAAATAAAAGTGACAAACAACACATTTATTCATAGTAGAAATTTTTCTCAAAGCAGACTTTCTTACTAACTCTTGCATTTATTTGTAATTTTGTTTTACAAATAAATGTGTCTCCATTTATGAATTCAGGTTTTCTACATGAACAAGAAATTGAATATCTTTTTAAAGTAAATTTAAAATATTCACAGAAAGTTTAGGAATAACCAAACAACCACATAATTTCCTTGGAAAGTAGATTTACTTATTCTCACTTTTTAGAAGAAAAGCATAATAAATATTATCAGTATACATGTATTTAATATATATACTGTTTTACTAAACCTACTGTGATACCATAATAAAATGAAAACATGTTAAATAACATCTTTAAAATTCTAAATATACAGAATGCTTTATTTAGGAAATCTACTAATTGAAAAATAAATCTCTGCCTAGTATTGTTTCTTCTTCATACCCTTATCTTCTGGGAATCTAAAAATTAGCACAGAGTAGGGCGTTTCCCTAGCAAGCAGTCAATCCAGGATGGAAAGTGATTTGAATCCTGGCATCCCAGATTATGTTCCCCCCCCATCCCACGAGGCTTGCCAGGAGCTATTTCTGAGTGCAGAGCCATGAGTAACCCCTGAGTTCTGACAGGGGTGACCACCCCCAAAAAAACAAAAAAAATTATTAAGACCTATTAAACTAATGACTTTGTTTCAATATATTGAAATAAATGGAGATCAGTCCAAATTAAATACATTTTAAACTAGGTAATTTTAACTTTTGGGGGGGCATATCCATTTGGAATAACTTCAAGTTGGAATAAAATGTTAAAGACATTTTTTTATTATTTCACCCTGAAGCATCTCACAAGAGAAAGAGAAAGGAACAAGGAGATCATAAAAGTTTTTTTTTGTTTTGTTTTGTTTTGAGACCTCACCCAGTGATGCTCAGAGGATACTTCTGGCTATGCCCTTAGAAATCACTCCTGGCTTTGGGGACCAGGTGGGATGCTGGGCACTGAACCAAGATTCATCCTGGATCAGCTGCTTGCAAGGCAAACACCATACTGCTGTGTTATCACTCTGGCCCAAACCATAAAAGTCTTTATCTAAAATGTTGCTTCTCAACGTATTAGAAATTGTCACTTTTGGGGCCCGGGAGATAGCATGGAGGTAAGGCGTTTGCCTTTCATGCAAAAGGTCATCGGTTCAAATCCCGGTGCTCCATATGGGTCCCCGTGCCTGCCAGGAGCAATTTCTGAGCATGGAGCCAGGAGTAACCCCTGAGCACTGCCGGGTGTGACCCAAAAACCAAAAAAAAAAAAGAAAAAAAAAAGAAATTGTCACTTTTCCCTTGCATTTGTGTTGGGAATGT